>JANHGC010001276.1:201227-217924 GCA_027560395.1 Boaedon fuliginosus | reverse complement strand
GGTCTTCAAACTTGGCTCTTTTAAGACTTGTGGACTTCAACTTCCAGAATTCCTGAACTGACATGACTACAGGAGGAATTCTGGGAGTTGAAGTCCAGACGTCTTAAAAGAGCCAAGTCTGAAGACTGCCTGGTCTAGGATGGTAAGACCGAGAGTAGTAACAGTCATGCCAAGAATTCCCAGAATTCAAGCCCAAAGGGCGGCTCCACATTGTTTCTCTGCCCATAGGAGGTTGGTAATCTATTATCTCAAACATACGCTCTGCAATAGATAATTAGGCTACATATGCCTCCAATAAAGATAGACATTCTACTTAATTTTTCTACAAAAAAAAATCTCCACAGAAGAAGGGGATGGCGAAGAAGTTACCATTTCCCCGCTTGTGTTGACATGTACCTCACTTTTCCATGTGGTGTTGAACTGAAATCAAGGACGGGCCAAGGCTGCCTGAAAATGTCGAGCATTAGGAACCATTAACAGAAGCAGAGGAGGTAGTAGAATCTTGTGCAGCAGCAGCATAAAGGGTTCAAGAAGTATTCTCTTTCTAACCTTGAGGAGCAAGACGTTTGCCTTCCAGAAACTTGAGACTCAAATTCTGGGATTCTGTTTTCTTCCAGAGGTTCTGGAGATTTGCACTTTTGGCTCCTATGTGTTACACTCCATAGATACCAAAAGCTGAATTCTTTGTAAATGTGTTGGTTTACACCAGCTAAGAAAAATTGCTTTCAGACCTTTTCATTTCTGTGACATACTGGTCAAAGAATGTTCTCCCCAAAGACTTTCAGTTTGGTTATAATGCATTTCACAGCACTTGTTCAGCTGTCGAGGGCTATTTGTTTTAAAGTCCTTATAAATGAACCTTATTTGCTGCATATCCCGTAGTCCTCAGTAAACCACCATTAACTTCTTAATGCACCTCTTTCAGTTCACCGGATGTAGTAATTATTTTGTGTGCTTCTGAATGCTATGTTTTGGCACAATCTAAAACAACCTTGCCCTGAATTGTATCATTAGCTTCAGTTACTTTTTCTGGCATGAGATTCATATATTTCTTCGGGTCATTCTTTGGGTCATATCTAAAGAGTGACATTAACAATGCTAATAAGAGGATGAGGAGGAGCAAGGTGGCTTAGCATTATCATTGATGATGACACAAGCAGGGCTTACAAGAACTCAGAGAAGTTACTGACAGACTCTTTCGATGAAATTATATCCAGTGATCACAAAGAGTCAGAACTGACTGGGAAACCAAATAATTTTGAAAGAAGAAATGGGAGGTTAAAATAAAAATATTATAAAACACAATTCATGATGTCCTTTTGTGTGCATCGGTCCGTGTCAGTAGTTAAATTTTGATGATTCCTTAAAATCTTGATTCCTTGGAGCTTTCCAAGGATCTCTCCTTGACACTATTTCCCCCACACAAACATTTGGGTGGAGGTGAAAATTATGCTCTTAAGTCCTGCGTGTGATTTTTGCAGTTTCAGTTAAAATAATGCTCATAAAGAAGTCCTCCATCCCACATTTCACATTTGAATATTTTAAGCTGCACACCCACACATATATTTGGCACGGATTACTGCTGCTATCAGTGTTCCAGTTATTTCCCTTATTGTCAGTTAAGTGCAATTTGAAAAAACCCAGGCATAATATTGACCCAGAACCCTGTGCTAAGTTTCATTTGGCAATGGAAGACACATAGGCCATTTTGGCCAGAAACTTGTACTTCCAACAGAATCATTAGGCAAAACTGCGGTCAAGGTCTGGTTAAAAAGTTTCCGGAGAGATGACTCCAGTATCTGTAACAAAGATCAAAGAGGCAATTGTTTAGTCTGGTAGAAGTCAATCTGTCTGCGCATTTGCAGTAAGGATTGTTTTCTAGGTCAGGCTTTCTTAGATGTTGTTTCAAATTTGAATAAACCCTTTTTCAATAAATTAAAGGCTTTTCTTCCGATCTTCACCTAAACACATTTGCTCAATGCTGATAACATTAACTTAAAGTATTTGGCTTACTTTGGAGCAATAGTTTACTCCAGACCAAGAGCTTTGAGTTCTACCAAAAGCAGAATACTCTTTTCAAGAGTATTGGAAAGCAGGCGGACAATTCCTTACTTTCAGAGTCCAGCAGGATTAAAGGTGGAAGGTGATTCTTCCAGAACTGAAAACTAAGTCCCAGCTCTTCAAGAGTGGTCCTGCCTTGAGGTTTTATACTCAACTTTCTTCTGATCATATTCATAAGATTTGTCAAAGCTGGGGCTTAATTTAATTTATTAAGGTACCATCATAGGCCAAACATAGATCAATTTTGAAAAAAATCATTACACTGCTTCCAATTTTTGGAAAAAAAAAACTTGTTCATGCCTACACCTAGAAAAACAATAAGGTTCAAAAACTTGTGATCAATATAGGGATGATACATTATTTTGCTACAGTTCTGGAGACTTCCTGACCTTGGTCGTTACTACATTCGTGTCAGAAGTTCCTATCAAGGCACTTCTGGATTGAGAGGATTAGCCAGTGATGTCACCATTGACCAGGGGATGCCTGAGGGGGCTCCTTAGATATACCTGTTATTTTCCCAAAGTGGTACCTATTTGTCTACTTGCATTTGCATGTTTTCAAACGGCTAGGTGGGAGGAGCTAGGGCAAATTGATGGGAGCTAATTCAGTCTCAGGTTTTGAACTGCCAAGCTAACTGTTGTACCCTAGTTTGACATGATTGTGGGGAATAACAATGAAACAACCTGCAAGCATTTGATTTCCGGGAAAGCCGGCTGGCGAGGGATGATGACAACAGCAATCAAAA
Source organism: Boaedon fuliginosus (assembly GCA_027560395.1). Taxonomy (NCBI): domain Eukaryota; kingdom Metazoa; phylum Chordata; class Lepidosauria; order Squamata; family Lamprophiidae; genus Boaedon; species Boaedon fuliginosus. The sequence continues at coordinate 215,118 of JANHGC010001276.1, read as the reverse complement.
TCGTTGCATGTGGTGATGGGAGTGCGCGTCGGGCATGGCACAAGCTGGGACTGCTTTCCATGGGTTATTTAAATGGCACTGGGGTGGAGTAACCCCAGTGTTTTTGAAAGAAGGAGTAAAGGACACTGTTTAGTTGCCGGCTGCTTTATTTCTTGTACTACGATTCGGGCAGCTTTTCTGACCCTAACAACCTCTCAATGGTCTTTTGACTCAGAGTCCTAGCCACATGAACCTATGCAACCCTTAACGTGGTCATTTAGTAGATAGCACTTCGGGACTACAGTTAGCATGGAGTGTAGAGGTTATTCTTCAGTCCAGAGAGACTAAGGATTTATTCACCTTCAGCCATGGGACACACTGGGTGATTCTGAGATAATTATTTCTTCTCAACCAAGCTACTTCCCAGTGTATTTATGGAAGTAAAATTGGAGTCGGAAATATTTTGTATGCTGCTTAGACTCCTAGAAGAAAAGTAGGATTACATCAAAGCAATAAGTGAACTAAAGAATATATCACACCAAACAGTTCTGTGGGGGGTTTTTTAGCAAGTAAGAGCAAAAGCTAAATTGTAGTTGTAACCCTGTATTCAGCAGAACTGCACTTTGACTTATTAAATGAGGGCATTCATGTATCAAAATTGTGGTACCCTTCTTCCTTTTCTCTAAAGAACTCAGGACGGCATGTACAGTTTAATCCCATTCTTTTAGAACAATAGCTTAGTCTGAAAGTTAGTAAATGATCTTTGCTCACTCGGCTGGGGATTTCAACTCGGCTCCCTTTTGTCCAAATCTGTATCTATTATGTCACATTGGTACTGAAAGTGATTTTTGTTCTCTGCTCTCAGTAGAAAGGTACAGCCAAAAAAAAAAATAACATGGCCTCCTACTTAACTGGTTTCCTTTAGAGGGTTAGCTTGTACATCCCAAAGCATTTTAATCACTTCTTTATTACAAGAAATGAACACCTAAGCCTGAATATGCTGTAAACTGCAAGCTTGCCATATGAGATTTAGAAGCTTTAAACCACATCTGCTGCTTCCTAGATGTATCCAAGCAGATTGTAACATTGGGTGTCAACATTTAAAGCACAAGTCTATCCTTCAGAACAGATGTGATCTGTGCTAATGTTACATCTGAAACAGATACGCAACCAGACAATGTCTCTCAAGCAAGGCAGCGTAGGGTTAAACTTCAATAAATGTTTTGATGGATAGTACCAGTGGTGATCTTCATCTGGTTCGCACCGGTTCTCAGGAACCAGTAGCGCTGATTTCCTGGGGTTCACCAAACCGGTAAAAGTCACCACTGGCTGGTCCCGCCCACCTGCTCCCACCCACCTGCCCTGGCCCTAAATATTATTTTTTTAAAACTCAGCTGATGGCATTGCAGAGCTCTGCCATGCCTCAGCTGAGCCCCATCCCACCATGTGATCACCCGCTTGCCCCACCGCCATGGTACTCACTTCAGAGGAGAAGCCCACAGCCACCGCCTCTTTTTGGGCATGAGAAGCTTGCAGGCTTCTCATGCCAAAAAAGAGCTGGTGGTTGCAGGCTTCTTTCCCTGAGCCGAAGAAGAGGCCACTCAGTTCTTTGCCTTGCCTGAGCTAGGTAAGCTCTGGGACAGGGATGGTGGGGGGGCTTCTACATGCTTACGGGGCTGGGGGGTAGCATATGGTAGCTGCCAGGCAGCCACTGCTGCCTGGGAAGCAGCGGTGGCTTTCGCAGCTTCCCAGCCGCTTCCACATGGCTGCAGGGTGGGGGGAGGATTGGGGCTTGGGCAGCACTGTGACTGCCAGGTAGCCACCACTGCCTGGGAAGCGAAGGAAGGCTGCTCTTATTAATGCCGGTACTTGGGAGGGATTGCTGTGGATCTTGCTGAATGAGAGCCCCTCCCAAGTACCGGTGTTAATAAGAGCAACCTTCCTTTGCCCCGCCGGGCCGCTTGGGGCAAAGGAAGGCTGTTCTTATTAATGATGGTACTTGGGAGGGGCTCTCACTCAGCAGCAGCCCCTCCCAAGTACCAGCATTAATAAGAGCAGCCTTCCTTCACCCCAGGCAGTGGGAACTTTCAAACTGCTCCTGAGCATTTCTCTGCAGCAGCTTTGAAAGTCCCTGCGCTCTTAAAAATTCCATGGAAAGAGCTGACGAGGCAAAGGCCAGGGCTCCTTAGCTCTTTCCTGGAGTTTAGCTTTGCATCTTAGTGCTGGGGTGGGGGGTGCCATGTGGAAATATGTGGCCTCGCAGTGGTTAAAAAACAGCTGCGAGGTAATAGGTGGGGTTTGGGCAGCTGCAGCTGGTGGAAAAACAAAGCTCCCATGGGCTGGCCATCTCAAAGCAGCAAAGCCTAGCCCAGCCTGCGGGAGCTTTGTCATTCCACTAGCTGGAGCCTGCAGTTTCGTTTCTGTTGGCATGCAAAAGAGAATAGAACGAAGGCTGATGGGCTCACTCAGTGGCTCAGGAAACCTCCCCTGGCCTGGTCCAAGTGTTGCTGCTTTGCACCGTCACTGTGGAGCTGCTGAGTGAGCCCGTCAGGCTTCTATTCTCTTTTGCGTGCCAAAAACTAAACTGCAAGCTTCAGCTGGTAGAACAACAAAGCTCCTGTGGGCTGGCCATTGCAAGGCAACCCAGCTCATCCTGACCTGGCAAAGTTTTCTAAGGGAAAGGGAAGCAGGAGGCGGAGCCCAGCTGCTCTTCTTCCCCACATAAAACTCCACAGCACCAGGATGAGCTCTGTCTTAGCACAAGCTCTGAGGCTTTCCGCTTCGCAGGCAGTGCCAGGGCAAAGCAAAGCAGCTCATCTGTGGGCAGGAGGGGAGAAAGAAAGGCACAGCAGGTTGAGGGGAGGGAGGCGTGAGGGAGAGCAACTGGGCTCCGTCTCCTGCTGCTCTTTCCTCTTTAGCTCCGGTGCTAAAGAGCTGCCCCAGCTGAGAGAAGGCCAGGGCTCTTCAGAGAGCTTTGCTTCTTAGTGCCGGAGCTTTAAGGGAAAGAGCAAGCTGCTCTCCCCCCCACCGCCCTCCCCTCAACCTGATGTGCCTTTCTTGGGCTCCAGTCCTCCAACGCTGCCTACAGCCGCTACTGCCGACGCCGCCTCCCGCAAAGCCAATCTTTTGGATTTTGCGGGGTGGAAAGACTAGGAGCAGAGAAGGGCTCACTCAGATCCTTTCCACTCCATGGGCAATGCCAGCATCTCCTTGAAGAAGCTGCTGGTCCCAGCATCTTGTGTGTGTATGCTAGCTCTGCTCTGAGAAGGAGGAGAGATAGAAGAAGCAGCTGCCCAGCTTGAATACAGAGAGAAACAGTTGTTTCTCTCTGGATTCAAGCTGGGTGGTTACTTATTTCCTTCTCAGAGCAGAGTTAGCATGCACACACACAGATGTCACGGCTCTGGGACTGGGATCTTGTTGAAGAGCCAGCGTGTGGGTGAGCCGTGAGTCCCTCCAGTAGCAGCTTCTTTTTCGGCTTATACGCCGAAAAAGAAACAGCTTCTCACGGCGCCGAAACCTGCAAGGAGCCTCCAGCACCGTGAGATGCCTGTATATGTCAGCCCAAGGATGTGGGAGAAGGAGGGGGAATCAACTACCTCTGCAGCATCAGTTATGTGACTGAGTGGGCATGGCCAACTTGTCACTCACAGCAAGGTGCCGTCCCACTTTACAGTAAGTGATGTTGAGTTGGCCATGCCCACTCAGTTACATGTCCCACCAAGCCCCACCCACCAAGCCCACCCACCAAGCCCGCCCACAGAACTGGTAGGGGAAAATATAGAATCCCACCACTTTGGGACACGTATAATTGCCTTCATTCAGGGTATATAAAGTTCTTTATGAAGAAAAGCTTCAGTTAGTCATATAAAAAATTGATTAACATTTATGATTAAACAATCATTATGAAAAGTGTAGATAAATATTAAAGTTTATTTTGTTCCTTTCACATAATAGTACAATAAGAATTGCAAAATAATTAACAATAGAATCAGGTGATATTAAAATATTTCTTAAATATTTGTATTATCTTACCAGTTCCAGTGATACAAATATGATAATGATCACTATAATGCTTAAGATTGTTTTAAAATGAAGAATAGATCTATACCAAAATAAGTATATCTGGGCAGAAGTTTATTCCTAGTTAATTTTGAACAGTGATAAATATTATTTAATTCTTGCAGACAATACCTCAAAATGATACTATATAAAGGTTTGGGCATATATAGTTATTTTTATTTTCCTCATCTGGTCTTTGGCAACCTAACAATTGGGTAAGGGCTAAGGGGGTATTTTGTGTTTAATTTACAGAAATGATACTTTTTTTTTGTACTAATGCTATTGTGTGAAGAAATAGCAGAAGGTAAAATAAATACTGTTCCACAGTTATTTACAGAATAATTGTTTATTTTGTCACAAAAACTATCACTGTCTTTCTTTTCTTTTGTTTTATAAATATTGGTTGTCTACTTTTAGTTTTTTCTTGCTTTTTTGCTTTGTCCAACTGTCAACTGCCTCTTTAATTTTTTCTAAGTTTTTCTATCTTGGCTGCCTTTTTTATATGAAAGTAATCACTTAACTCTTTGCTTACATCTTAAAAGAACAGATTTCTTTATCATCACAAAATCTGTAACTACTGTATCAGCTGTAATATCTGGGTAAAGTAGCTTGAATGCCAATTCTTAAAAGAAAAGGAAATGTCTTTGTAATCCTGATAACATCTGTATGTCAGAGTAAAATGCCTTCCAAATTAGGATCTATTTGTACACATACATGCTCTCTGTGTGTTCAGACAAACCTAATCCTAGCCAGGAAGCAGAGAACTTAATAATGATTAAACAAATTGAAGAGTATGTTTTAAATGTGTATTTATTTTCTTCTATTTGCTGTATGAGCTCTTATTAAAAATAAAAACAAACAATTTTTTTTTTGTTATTCTACATCTGTATGTTATTTGAAGATGTCCATTTTTATTGTAACTGTTATTTTCCGGATGAGTAAAGCAGTAGTCTCGCATTGTTGTAGAGCAAAGCTTTTTAGGAATCTCTATGTATCTCTATGTTACACCCGCAGTCAGTACCTGTTGTGATATTAATGTAACCTTCAGCCATTCTGCTTTGGGGTGTCTCCTTCATTACCACAAAAGACTCTAACAAATTATACTGTCAACAGTTAAATGTCAGGTGTTGTTGTTTTAAAACAAAAGCTTGCAGTATATCTATTTGCATAGTAGCCTATTTACAAACTTACATGTTTCTTTAAAAAGGAACAACCTTTGTTAAATTAAAAAAAAAACTTTTAATTATCTTCATAAATATCTTCAATGTATATTTTTCAGGCAAAACTCCAAGATTTGTATGGTTCATTATTCAGAAAAAAAGACCAGTCTTTTTATAAACATCTCATTTTATACTGTGACCCATGTGTTTTTGGGAAGTACTTTTAATATAAAATGTTGAAAAACAATGTTGAAGATATTTTATGAAATTCTTACTATTTTAGTACTAGAATGTACATTTCTGTCAGTAAAATAGATACCTCAAAATGCTCCCCCAATTCCAAGTAAATTTTAGAATAAATACTTCCTCTGAAGCCTATCCTGCCTAATGATTTTAAAACAATTGGCCTCTGGCCCTGTGAAAATAACAAATGGAATTCTGTTTTGTTCCATCTGAAAAAGGTGAGTAGTGACTTGGCCATTTTCGTATCTGGGGAAAGGACTTGAGCAATGGAATAATTGACCTGTCAAGAAGTAGGCATGGTAATACCCACAAACCAGTAGCAAGGGAAATGAGAAAGAAGTTTTCAAATGATGTTTTTCACTGAAATCTGTTTAATACTTCCTGCCAAAGGAAGTATTTTAATTTATACTGAGGTAACTGTTATTATATGTCTATAATGGTACAGATCAAGGTTGAACTGTTAGGTATTACTTATGGGTGAATATAAAGATGCAAATCACATTAATTAATATGATTTGTATTCCTGTATCTGCATATTAATTAACTACTTTGTTTGGGTAGCAGGTAGGTTAATCTTTTGTCCCAAAGTTAATCAATGTTCCTTGACCATAAGGCATGCAACCTGGGGTTCTTTTATTTTTATTTCGCAATTAGAGTTTTATCTGAACATCTAATTTGTACTTCTGCAAATCTTCACGTTCTACCAAGCCTATGCAGCTGGTTTCCTTTCAACTACATAGAGTGCCATGCTTCATTCTGAACTTGGAATAACAAGTCTTTCAATAGTTCTCTGCAAGTCCATAGCTTTAAGTTAGTTATTTTAAGACCAGTTATTGCATATCACCATGTCTCTTTTTTCTACTTCTTCCATTTTTTATAGCCCCTAGTGCTCCTCCACAATCTGTTACAGTTCTGACTGTTGGAAACCACAATAGCACCAGTATCAGTATTTCTTGGGATCCACCTCCTCCAAATCACCAAAATGGAATCATTCAAGAATATAAGGTGAGACTAAAATGTAGGATAAAAAGAACACCCAATGTTGTCCATTATTTCTTCAAATAATAATAAAATCTGAGTTCCAATATCAGCAATACTAATATTCCTGTATTTCTGATATGCTTTTCCAGACAGTATTTCCTTCCTTCCTTCCTTCCTTCCTTCCTTCCTTCCTTCCTTCCTTCCTTCCTTCCTTCCTTCCTTTTCTTTCCTTGTCAACCCTTGTTTGATTCTCAGAGTGTGCCTGGAGAACTCTTTGCAGTTTTTTGGGCAAGGATTTTCAGAAGTGGTTTGCCACTGCCTCCTTCTTAGAGCTGAAAGAAACTGGCCAAGGTCACTTAAGTTGGTTTTGTGCCTAAGGCAGGACTAGAACTCATAATCTCTGGGTTTCCAGCCTCATGCCTTAAGATGTACACCAAGCTGACTCTCGTGAGATATATAATCACTCAAAATCTCCACTTCCCAAGCAGCAAACTCCCCAAAGACACTGCTCTCCTGGTCTTGTAAACTCTTGTTTAGGAGAGGTTGTTCGCTGGGCAAATAAGAGTGTCTCAGATTCTGGCCGGTGAGTGGCAGCTAAATTTTCTGATGGAGAATAAATGGACTGTATCTGCCTACCTACTGACAGTCCGGGTTTGAGAACCGAGCACTGTGCAACAGGGTGAGCTCCCGTTACTTGTCCCAACTCCTACCCATCTAGTGGTTTGAAAGCACACAAATATGAGTAGATAGATACCACTTCAGCGGCACAGTAACAGCGTTCTATGTGCCGTGGCATATAGTCATTCTGGCCATATGATCACGGAAATGTCTTCAGACAATGTTGGCTCCCTTGGCTAGGAGATGGAGATGAGCATTGCCTCCTAAGTCAGAGATGACTGATAAAGGGGAAATCTTTACCTTTACCTTTCTCTTGGATGCTTTTTTCTGACAGAACCAATCCAAATTCTAAACGTGATTAAGTGGTTGAAAAGATCTACCACAGCACTAGGAATAATGGGTATGCAACTCTGAAGCGAACCTGGCTGGGGCCACTTTGGAGGCTTCAGGGTTGCCACATTGCAAAAAAGGCATAGGGAGGGGGAACATAGTTAGATGGGAGTTTTGTAGCCAAAACAAAATAGTTTCCTCTGGGAACCAAGGATACTCCAACAGGTAGCTAGAGAGAGGAGAAGTAAAGTAACCAGGCAACCAGCCAGCACCTTGATTGGACAATGTGACTGATTGTTTGGGGAAAGGAGGAATTTTCACTTTTTAATCAGGTGAAAACTGTGGGAACTTTCAGAGTCGGTTTTCACCAGTTTGTGCCAATACGATATCTCCAATAAAATTGTCCTTTGAGGAATCTGCCTGCCTCAGGGTTCTGTTTTCTATATGATTATTACTTGGAACCATGAAAGTGTATTTATCAAAATAGCATTAGAGGCCAAACATGCAATTTACCTTCCTCCCAGATCCCATCTAAAGCAATGGAGGAAACCAAATTCTTCCTTACTTTGAGAGTACTGTTCTTGGCAGTCAGCTGCTGCTCGAGCTGGGAGATCTGGCTGGTGGAATTTTCCCGAAGTTTGGTAAGGTTGCCTTGGAGTCTCTGAACGTCTTCAACCAGCTGAGCAATTTCTCGTTCTTTGGAGGCCAGTTCTACTTCCAGGCTGGATCGTGTCAACACTTCAATGGCCTGCTCCTAAGAGATAAAGGAAATTGGAGAGAGAGGAGACAGAAGAGATCACACAGTGGGAAAGCAACCTGCCAAAGATTACCTGAAGCACATTAAAAATGAAAAGCTAGTATTAAGGATTATAGAGAATGGACAGGTCAACCTAAAATTCTCAGTATCAAATGTACTATTTTCTTCTGGGAGGTGTTAAAACATGCTAGAGCAGGGGTGTCAAACTCAAGGCCTGCGGCTGGATCTGAACCACAGGATGCTTAGATCTGGCCCACGGGGCCACCCTGGAAACAGCGAAGGATCGGCCTGCAATGCCTCTGCCAACGAAAATGGAGCCCACTCCCAAGCTCCATTTTCACTGGCAGAGTGATAGAGGAGGCCATCACAGCCAAAAATTGAGCCGAGGAAGGCCGTGTGTGGCCCTCCCGAGCTCCATTTTTGCTGGCAGAGGGCTGTAGGAGGATCTCCCCAGCCCTGCTGGGGCCACCAGAGGTGCCCGACACGAGTGACATTGAGCTGGCCATGCCCACCCTGGCCATGCTCACCCAGCCCCCCAAAGTCAAACACAAACCTGATGCAGCCCTCAATGAAATCAAGTTTGTGCTAGATTACATTTAATACTATTTTTCACAAAGGGCTGTTTTCGACCCAAAGTACAGACTCCTGAATATATAATCTATCTAATGACTCCTAGTGCCATAAAACTCTCTTTAGAGCCCCTTTTCCATTCCCTAATTTCAGGGGCAATTAGGAGGTGAACTCAAGTTACGGAATCTTTAAGGAAAGAAATCTGCCAGATTTCCTCATTATCATTGTTTTCAGCTTGACTACTAACATCTTCCTCCAACAAATCATTTGTGCAGCTAAATTTACAGGGCTGCCAAAGAATAAAGCATATCAGAAGTCAGTCATGATTAACGAAAACATGTAGCATCAATCACCTCAATAACATTTACATACATGTAAGAAAGACTCAGCTCTTGTCAAATTAAGAAACAGATTTAATAGAAAATGCATATGTGCCAGTTTTCAGTGTCTCTTGCTTGTCTGCATTTTAAAATACAAATAATTTTGTATTTACAAATATAGATTTGCTATCTGATTGGGGCTCTTTTAGAATTTTTAAAAAGGATATTAAATTTGAATTAAAGTCAATTAAATAACTGATTTTTCAGCCAATGCTATCAGTCACCGTACAGGTAGACCACGACTTACACCAGTTCACTCAGTGAGAGTTTGAAGTTACAACAGCAGTGAAAAAAGTGACTTATGACCATTTTGCACACTTACAACCGTGGCAGCATGCCCCTGGTCATGTGATTTATATTCGGATGCTTGACAAGTGGCTCACATATATGACGGTTGCAGTGTCCCAGGGTCATGTGATCTCCTTTTGCGATCTTCTGACAAGCAAAGTCAATGGGGAAACCAGATTCACTTAACAACCGTGTTACTAATTTAACAACCACAGTGATTCACATAACGAATGTGGCAAGAAAAGTCGTAAAATGGAGCAAAACCCACTCAATAGATTTCTCTAATTAAGCAACATAAATTTTGGGCTGAATTGTGGTCATAAGTTGAGGACTACCTGTGGCTAGTTTTATCAGTTTGATAAATAAGTCTGCTTTTTGGATTAAGTCGGATTTATTATGCAGTCTTCATTTTTATTTGCACACAATTTCTTATTCTATGCAACGGAACTTCTACCCAGAAAATCTTCTTTCAAGGCCAACAACTAAGAAAGCCTTCCCTAGCCTGGCTGTTCCTAGATGTGTTGGACTTGTAGCAAATTGGGAGGAAGCTGGGCTTGTAAAAAAATATCCTGATTAGGAGCTGTCTTATACTGCTATTGTTAGCACATTTTATTTAATTGAATCATAGAGCTGGAAGGGACCTCTGAGGTCTGTGCTGTAACTAATATCTGCTTCAATACACTATGTTCTATTAACTAATCACTATTATTTTGAATAATAAACATTCTTGGATGTTTTGGTAGAGACACCCTTGAGCCTTCTGGAGACTGTCTCCATAGTTCTTATGAAACTTTTAACTATGGCAGCATTTGATCATCCCCCCAGCCTCACAGGAGGTACCTATGCATTAATTCAACTTTGGAACTGACCATTCATGTGAACTTTCAGGATTGGGTTGTGAATTATATTCAAACTAGAAATCAATGTTTAAGACCAACTCTAATTCGGTAAATAAGCTACCCAAATAATCCAGGGGCCATAGCTTGCTTAGCACTTAACTGGAACTTAAGCCTTAAACTAGAAATTGCCTTGACGTTTTTCCTGGTGAAGAATCACAACCCACAAGCACAAGATACAATTAAAACATTACTACATAAATTTGCAAAGCCTTGCCCAAGGTTTCACACAGGCTTACAGCACTTGTGTAATAATGATAAATTCTATGTTAAGAGTTAAGATTACATATGATTTGGGCAAGTATAAAGTATTCTTCCTTCATGGGAATATCACATGTAGAGAGCTCTCTATATAAAAACAAATCAAACTGCCTAGATCTGTCTTATTTCTCGCAGTGTGTGCATGTGTGTGTGTGTAGAGAGAGACAGACAGACAGAGAGACCAGAGAGAGAGAGCTTGAGTTACGACCACAATTGAGCCCAAAATTTCTGTTGCTAAGCAAGACACCTGACTATCTTTCTTGCCACAGTTATTAAGTGAATTATTGCAGTTGTTAAGTTAGTAATACCGTTGTTAAGTGAATCTGGCTTCCCCATGGACTTTGCTTGTCAGAAGGTCGCAAAAGGGGATTGCATAATCCGGGCACACTGCAACTATCCTAAATACATGCCAGTTTCCAACTGTTCGAATTTTGATCTTGTGACCATGGGGATGTTGCCACAGTCGTGTAAAAAATGGTCATAAGTCACTTATTTTCAATGCTGTTGTGACTTCGGTCACTAAAGGAACCGTTGTTAAGTTGCAAACTACCTGTACCTAGAAATGTTAGGATATGCAAACAACAACAACAACAACAATAAGAAACCTCTATTATGAGATCTGGAAACTATCTATGAAAATAATGCAGAATCTGTTCTAAGGCCTACATACTATATAAATGCTGGAGATGAAAAAATGCTCCATCAAGAGAGAGGTCATCACTTTCTGTAACTGGATAGCATGTAACTGGTACATTAGAGGAATGGCATGAAACTCCATACACCCCCTGTTCCATTTCCCATTCCCATACTACTTTTAACGCCCCCCCAGAGTTGGTTTAAAATGGACGAACATACAAATGTTTTAAATAAAGAAATAAATTCTTACAATCTACTGGCAGAAGGGAACACAAGGAGAATTGGCTTTAAATCAACAAATATTACCTTCCAGCTTCCCTACGAAAACCGCAGGGTTATTATTTACATGCTTCCCCCACAAACACCCCAGTCCTGAAATGTCCAGTTCTTCCAAGGTAGAAGATTCTGCTTTACACAGGAGGGAAGTTTAAGAAGTTTGATAGCAGGCACTCCAAGAAAATGATGGGGAATAGAATGCTGCCTCTTACCACATCCGGTGCTTTCTGAATCTGGTTAGCCAGCTGGAGAGATTTGTTTGCAGATGAGAGTTGTTCCTTCAAGGACTCTGCTTCTCTTTGAGCTACCTCTGCCCTCTGAAAAAGAGGGGAGGGGGAATCAGGAAGTGAGGATGGGGGAGAGGGAGAGAATGTACATTTGATTTAACAACTGGCAATTATTGCACGAACATTCATCAATTCATGCCCGACTGAGTATAATTGATTTTCCTAAACACTCAACCTAATAAATGATGGGGGGAGAGCCTCTGAATGTGATGGATTTTTATTTTAAACAGTACAAGGAAGAAATAATTGAGCGATTATGACAGTAATTTAACGCTAGGAGCAAGGAATCCCCTGCTGACACAAATGCTGCGGCCCACTGAATTTCCCAGGCTGGATGAATGCGAGTGGAAATGGATTCCTTTGATTCAATTGCCTTCTGTATTCTGAGCCAAAGCAGGCAGAGTTGCATGATTCCTTGTGGGAATAATTCTCATGAGTAAATGCTGAATTAAGTGATCCTCAGTCTGCTTTGCCTGAAATAATCACAATGGCCTTTTGTTGAGTCTCTTTCTTCCATAACCATGTCTCTCCTTTGCATACACGCACACAGCGAAGTATACAAGGTAAAGGAGAATGATTACAGGCTTAATCCACATTGCATTTTTATTCTGCCTTTAAAAACAAACAAACCAGGAGGCAATAACCTCTGATGTGCCAGAGGTTGCTGAATATGTTTCTCATCAGCCCAAAGCAGTATGGCCAATTATTAAGCCGATGGGAATTGCAATTCCAATATCTAGAGAGCCACCTTTTCCCACTCTGTTCCAAGGGACATACTGTACCATGCAAAATAGTTCCTCTCATCCTTACAAAACCCATGGTAAGGAAATCGAAGAAGAAGAAGAGGCCTCCCAGTCTACAAAATCCCAAGTGTTTGCACAGTGCTTACAAGCACTGGGCTCTTCTATGCATAAACGCAGCTCACTGCAAGGATATGACATTTATGGGATCTGTTCCTATAAACAGCTTGAGGACTGGATCAAGGCTGCCCAGTAAACTTCCTGGCTTTGAGAAGAAGTGCTGGATCAAGCTCTCCTTAGTTGAAATCTAACACATCAACTATTCCACATTTGTTTTTAATGAATACATGACACAAAAAACAGTAGCTCTAGAGGGAAAAGCAGCACACAAAAACCTTAAATTATAAATGTACTTGTTGGAGCAAGTACATGCTACTGTAGAAGCGTCCCCTTTTGGATGGTTTAAAGCAGGAATAATTCATTGTATATGGTGCTTAGTGACCATAGTTTATTGGAGAGAGAAAAATGGTGTTTGCTCCTCCTACAGCTTTCTAAACTAGCTTCAAAGACAGCAGACTCAACAAGGACACAAAGTGGTCAGAGCAGAAAGGCCTTGCAGGTCCCTCCAAATCCAGTTCCAGAAAAATTGCAACTTTGGGTGCCTAGGTACCCCAGCAGCTGAGATTTCAGGGCTTCCAATCATGGCTCTCTCTCTGTCTCTCCAAATGGTCTCAGCGTTGGAAGCATGATATATTTTTAGTGGAATGATTAAAGTTGTTTATTTACTACCTTTCAGAACAGTATTCTGAAAAGAATTTATAACCTATATAAGTATCTGCAAATAAAAACTCAATTATTGGGGGGCGGGGCTGGGATCTTGGCGAGACAGGATGTGGATTGCATGGGGCTCCATGCAAACCCCCTGATATTTCTTTCCTCTGGAGGTCCGGAGGGACCTAATGCGGCTTTGTAGAAGCCAGAGAATAAGAAGCATTGTGGGTATCAAAGGGGGGCAATGCCATCCCCCCCATTTGGATGCATGACAGAGCTTCATGCCCAAGGATTGCAAAGGTGACAATGGCATTGCTACAAGCCAGAAGAGTTGCCAGAGGTGAATGAGCAAAAGAAGGTATCAGCATAGTGTTCATGGGTGAGAAAAGTGAGTGCAACTTAAACCTTTAATTTTGGAGAGCTTTGGAGAATTTTGGACTTGGGAAATTTTATAGATTATTTTTTAGATAAAAAGAGAGACTACACCAAAAATAAGGGGGAGAAATGGTGGTGGAAAGTGAGGCATTAAAATAAATGCCGTAACACCCATCTCCTGCGGAGTGCCTATTGAAGAAATTGATAATTTTAACATTAACTGGTTAATAAGCATGGATATTTCATTTGGATCTGGACTATTGGATTATTAACACTTTGAC
>JANHGC010001276.1:182105-192151 GCA_027560395.1 Boaedon fuliginosus | reverse complement strand
ACTGATTAATTGCTCTGTCAAGAAATTTCTCCTTAATTCTAGGTTGCTTCTCTCCTTGGTTAGTTTCCACCCATTGCTTCTTGTCCTGCCTTCTGGTGCTTTGGAGAATAGGTTGTGGCAACCCCTGAGATATCGGAATACTGCTATCATGTCCCTAGTCCTTCTTTTCATTAAACTAGACATACCCAATTCCAGCAACTGTTTCCTATAAGTTTAGCTAGCATCTCTAACCAATGGTTTACATCTTGTAAACCAACTACAGTTACCCACAATCCACCATCTGGAGCTACATGCTGTATACTCGCACATAGATGTTTCTTAAAAAAAAAATTTTTTTGGGGGGGGGCATACTATTTTGTAATCCTTTCCTGTGCTCTGCAGAGCTTTATCTCAAGAAAAAACAGTGTGATGCATATACATATATGTATACTGAAGCATCAATTGAAACACCAGTGTCTCAAATTCTTCCTATGACATTTTCTCACCTCACGTTGGTTGTTCCTTCCAAAAAGAAGGGACCCTGAATTCTTTACAAGATTTGAAAGCCTACTGTGAATTTATCTGAAATACATTCCGAGACAATAAATCTGTTACAGCGTAACATTTTGGTGAGAAGGAAAAAAGCATGTAATGTTTTCCTTTTATTGTTTTGTTCTTTTTATTTGTCCTTTGTATGAAGCCACAAGTGCTTATAAAATGGAGCTACCAACCCTTTCATTAATATGTTTTGCAAATAAAATCTACCTGTTTGATACTGGGAAGCTATACAATTCACTTAAATGAAAGGATTACATTGCATCACAGACTTCCACTGGCAGTCAGAACAAAAAGGCGAAAGAAGATTTTAAAGAGATGAACAGCTTTTTGAAATCTGGAGTGCATCATTTCAGTGATATAGAAGCAAGCACCATGAGCCAAAGATTGGAACAGCTGATTCTGTGTTCCCACAGGTTTTTTTTTATTTTACAGTTGCTTGCAGCATTGGTATGGCTACTTAATAATCCTGTTATTGAAGTAGAAGTTTCTTAAATTGCTATCCCACAATGTTGCTAGCCGCTTTTACAATAATGAGGAGTTTCAAAAGTTGTTTTTTTAACATCATATCAAGAGGCTCAAGAGAAAAAGAATGTACGTAAAATCAACACAATTTTAAAATTAAGAGTTAATATGACATCAATGGAATAGTCAAATGACCACTCATTATTTAATGTCCATTATAGTATTAGCTCAATTTGTATATTAAGTAATAAGATAACCTGCTCGATTTTGCTTTCAGTGTGTGAATACACCAAAATCTATGATTTTATAGCTCAGCAACACCCTAGTCATTCTGGCTTATTCAGCAAACCACGACTGAAACAATACTGGCCTTTTCTGGAGCGCTGTACTCCTTTTCTGGAGTACCAGTATCAAACAATACCGGCCTTTTCTAGAGTACTGTATCAAGGAAATAAGTCTGTAACCAGAATACAGTTAAATTCTTGCCCAGTGTAGGAGCAATTACGTTTTGTCTTGTCAAAACGTAAAGGTGGGGATTTATTTGAAAAAAGTTGAAACACACTCTTCAAAAAAAATACATGAGCTAAAAATCCAATATATTTAGCATCTGAGCTAGGAGTCTTCCTCAGCTCACAGATTTCATTACAGTGACAACTGTTTGAAGAGAAAAAAAAAGTAAACATCACTTTCTGTAACAAAGAATAAATTTCGCCTTTTACTGATGGGATTTTTTTCTCTCTAAACGATATTCTTTCTTTTTAAATAGTTGAATAGCAGCTCTGGAGCCTGCATATGCTTTTTTTGTATCTCAAACAGATGGTAGAATATTACACTGCTTAATTTGTTTGATTCTGAAAACTAACAACCTACAATACTAGACTTTGCTCCTTTTTCCAATACTGCCTGATGTGATATAATAACAAGTCATTTGCTTTCAAAATAGAATTCCTAAGTTTGTATTTATCAGAAAGCAAAGAACTATATTGCTGAGATTAATGTCAGCATTAAGAGCTAATAGTTTTTAGTTTCCTCCTGGAATATGTTAACTTCATCTAACTGTCCTTTCTTTTTAATATATGGAATCATTCATTTGAATAAAGGCTTTTTTTTTTACAAAATACTTTATTAAGTTTAAAAATAACACATATAAAAAACCAACAACACGTAAATAGAACATACAAAACAAACAACAATAAATAAATAAATAAAACAACAATCGAAATTCCCAATGCTTGCTAGGTATGACACGTTTACTTCTTCCCTATTTCTGGAGTATCTGTTCATTTCTAAGATTACTATTTTCTATTTTACAATCTTGCTATTACTTCCTATTACCTATATATTAACTCCTACAATACAGAATTTCTCTTCCTACTAGTTACATTTTTAGGTTTTTCATTTTTTCTTTTTTTCTATCCACATAGGTACCACATATTCCAACTTTCATAGTATTTAGTTTCCCTTTTATCTTTTAATATTTGAATAAATGCTTTGATGTTGTCTCATTCCAAAGACAATGATGAGATGAAGTTCCAGTTAATGCAATCCCCCCAATAAACTTCTGTCATTTCCTGTTCTACCTGTTTAGTAAAATATTTTAATGTTTATCAAATATACATGCAAGAGATATTTATGAATGGATTAAATGAAATGGCAAGTTTCACCCGAGCATATACTGAAATTATAATTCTGCCTATACCACAGGCTTTAACTTTAAATAAGAAGAATGAGATATCAGGAAATAATCTAGTACAAAACAATTTCAGTGTACAGAAGAAAGTGTACTCCCATGGGAAAGGATTAGCAGACTATTAAACAAGCAGTAAATTAAATTCAGACACGTAATCTTGCAAAGCATTATGAAACCACGAATAAATTTGGAAGGTGGAGTATTATGATTTAAAAAGTGATTCAGAGTTTGATTTATATAAGTAATACGTGATCTATTGACCTCTTTCATTGCTGAAAATACTTCACTGGATCATACAGTTCCCTGCTTATGCTTACCAGAGTCATCCATATGAGAACATTTGAGAAAAGTCAAATTTGGTCAATCCTGTACTAATAGTAAGAGAGAAGAAACAATGAACAATTTCCATAAATATCTGTTTCCCCCACTTCCAACTTTCCTCTGAGAATTAAGTGCCTCCTTAATTTTCATGAAGTGACCATAAGGGGATGCCTGGTAGTCTGATTGTTTGGGAACTGAGCCATTACTTATGCCAGCAAATGGACAACAGGTTTCCCAAGAGAAACCATTGTTTCCTATTGTTTTAAAAGAAATGCTAGTGCTCTACAGTTATTGCCTACCGGTGTTCAACGTTAATATTAAAAATAGAAGCTGACTGTCATCTAATTTTACATCTCCCCACTTCACCTTTGTCAGTGTATCCAAATGAAACCACTTTCCACTTACTTTAATTCAGCACAGAACAAGGCAGGAAAATACTGAATTACTACCTTCAGTTTGGCCTCAGGCTGCATAGCACCGTATTAATTTTCCAAATGAAATATAACAAACAATATAGTAGAGAAGAGAACAAAACAAATGCACGAAATGGTCTTGCATGTGTTCTAAAAACAAACACAAATCATAGTGTAATATGTAACCTAACACCCCCACCCCCAAAGTTGTTCAAGGCTCATTCAACTTCAAGGAGTAAAAAAAAGTACAAGAATCCATTCTAAAATTGCAGCTTGGGGATAAGCTGTGTGCTGGTGAGTTTAATATCTGCTATATTAACATGCCAAAAATTAAAGGACTTCACATTATTTAGCTGACCACTACATATGCAATTTGGACAGTGATTTAAAACAAAATAAGGGGAGTCAGAAAAACTGAGAAAGTCATCCTGGTAAACACCAGTTTTAAGTGAGCTTAAAAGTTTTGAATGAGTTAATTTGTTGTCTCAAAGGACTTCCGAGACTCGCAGACAGGATTTAAGCCAAGGAACAATGGAGATATTATGCTAATTAGGGTGATAATCCAATTAAAGCCATCTTAATCAATGGTCTAAAATTCATCTGATTGATTTAGATAACAAACTGGATTTTTAGCAGGCATTATTTTAGAATGTGCATGAGAGAATGTTAACCTCTTCAAATCTCTTTTGCTCTGTACCACACTAACATTAGACATCTTGACTACAGAAGTGAAGGACCACAAGAGGAAGGTGATGGTATCCATACCATTTCAAAGAGTCCCAGAGCAGCCATCCAAGACTTACTTCTTTGTAACAGAAGATGCTTGGAGTAACTTTTGGATGACTGGAGTACTCTCTGGATAGAAAGGATATAAATGAAGACATAATCCAACAGTCTTGAGATTTCATAACTGAAAGGAAAACCCTTCCAATACTCAAGGGACAAAGGAATACTAATGATAATGCATAGGTATGTATTAACCTATATGTAATGTGTGTCATTACATGGTCATTACATGGTCTTGAGTGAGAATCATCTGACACAAGATATTATTTTACAAATATTAGAGTGAAGTTCCTGGGGCCAGTTAGGGCTGCTTCCACACATGAATGCAAAGACAAGCAATATGGTACCCTCCAAATGTTTTGGGCTACAACTTCCATGTTCTCTGACCATTGTCTGCTAATTGGAAACAAACCCTTGGAGTGCTTTCCAATTATCAACCTGAAAGGTATCAACAAAGTCCCTGGGACCATAATATTATTTCCTTTTGTCAACATAATCCAGATAGGATGACTCCTGAATGCAATTTAGAGCAGGGTGAAAAAGCTTTATGGAAAAACAGGTCAACTTGTGATGAGGCAAAAACCTAAGATACCAGGAAGTACTGGGAACTTGAATGCTGCTTACTCACTCATCTTCTAATTGCAACTCCCTCTCAATATATTTCAGCAATACCTTTAACCTGATTCTCCACTGAAATGAAATCTGAAGTTGGTAAGGAATCCTGGTTCAGCAGAAAATATCTTCAGATGGCGACTTACATGGCTCTAAGAAATGGAATTCTATTGCAGGATATATGATTGTGCATTCTGCATCTGTACAATGTGAACTGATGTGGGATCTTTCCAAGCAAATCAGCACATTCGCTTCATTGTAATATTAACAAAAATCATGGTGATTGTTCCCACCACAGAGTTACGTACCAGCGCACATACAATAGATCATCACAAAATAAAACCATACCGCAGCTTGTTGAATATCTAATGTCCATGCCAAAATCATGATTAAAGATAGGATGAGTACTAGAACTGGAGAAAAGTAGGGAGAAATGCAATTTTGTGCAGCTTGCTCCTACTCTCCCTTCTGAAGTAATGACTTCCGCTGTGTCTGCTCCAACTCCCAACAATAACTAGTCTGCCAGAGGAATGCTTGCAATTTTTATGATAGCCACAAACCTGCTGAAATAACAGGCATAGTTCCTGTAATTAAACAGTGACCTTCTATGAAAAATTAAGAAGCTGCTAATTTAATGTATGTTAACCCCTCCTCCCACAAAAAAACCCCCCTGGTCATTCCTGAAGAGTCCTCCCCCAGCTTCCAATAGTCACAGTTCTGCTCCATAAAAGGAAGGTTGCCTCCCACCAAAAGAAGAAAACAGTGATTTGCTTCCTTGCTAAGGTTTGCAGAAATAGGAGACATTTGTAACTTGCATGAACTTTCAGCACATTGACAGTAAACACTAACGTTACCTTTTGGTGAGAGGTGGTTGTGAAAATTTATAAATGCTCTAATTGGTATCTGCTTTTTTGTTGCAGTCTGATATTACTACACCACTTCTGAACTATTGAATAGCACTGGGGAACAGTGAGACACAGTATAGAGCCAAGGCTTGTATTAAATGGTGTTTGTTGTTACCTATCCTGTAGAAAGGCAGAGGAGGAGGAGATAGAAGCAGCAGTGCCACCAGTCATCTACCCTTTTTATTTATTTAATACAATTTAAAGGCTGACCAATTCCAGGATGACTCTCTGCAACCCAGATTTTAATAAGTAAAAACAAGAGACGGAGAAGGAGAGCAACAATAACAATGTAAGTACCCAGAAGAAGGTATAATGTATGTAACAAAAATGCTACATAGCCAACCAGCACTCTGTCCCAAGATCTGGAATAAGTAGCAAAATTTTGAGTAATATCCTGCATGTCATTAGGATGGGAGCCATATGGAATTTAGATTGGAGAGATACCATTCTAAGACAGTTTGACAGCATCTCAGAAAATCAATATACTCCTAAATCATTTTTTTTAAACTGACTATACTTAGGAGCAATTTGGTGGACCCATTTAGCAACTAAGTCAGTGGTACAACTTTTTTTTTTAAAGACAGTCCAGTTGATCTGAACTGGTGGCCAGAACAGGAGTAAAATAGACTGGACAGGTCTGATCTGATTTACCAAGACACGCTCTTCTTAAAAATATTTGCCTCTTGGCTACAAAAAGACATAGCAAATGATGCTGAATTGTGAAGATTCTAACAAGTGTCACTTTTCCTGTGTGATCAAAACAACAAAAGGCAAATCAGGAAGACTTGCTCCCCCCCCCCCTTTGTTTCAATTTACCCAAATTATGGGGAATAAAGATTCTCTTGTGTCAATTCAATGGCAAGACTGCCACCCTGCCAGGTGTGAGGTCCCATCTATGTAGAAAACCACAGTATGAGCATTAACCCTCTGATGGCCTGGCTGACAACACTGCTGACATTTTCATGCTTCTAGAGCTGGAAGAGGCCTCCTCCTTCAAGGCTTCCTGGGTATGTGCATAAAGTACAATTGAGGTTTCTTTAACGTTTTGTGAACAGAGACCAAATTGTGATGGTAGAATATGATGGCTCAATGATCTCTAAGCTCACAATAGAGAGCCTGCTGCACCCCAGAACATAATGTGATTGTAGCAGCACACTATTTAGTCCTCAGTGCGTCAGCGCACGGGGCAGATTTTACTAGAATATAGTACAACTTAAGAATGAGGCTTGCTCTCCACCTACAGAAGACAGAGTGCAATTTTAAAAAATGCCAAGTGCAAGATTTTCCTCCATACTAACCTCCTTTTATGGGGCTTCCTCATAAATTGGCTGGCTGAGCCATCTCTCTTGCTGCTTGTGAAGTGTTATGAAAACAATGGGATAGGAACAGACAATCTGGCCCCTTGTGTGTGTACACATTCTGCCCACCCCCTCCCTCTGCCAAAGCCACTTTGCTCAAGCTGCCTTACTTTCCTGATATCTGCATGAGAACAGTTAGTGGACTGAATCAAAGGACCTGGCATGCAACAGAAAGGAAACCAAGTGGACTAGATATATGTGAGGTACCGAGGAAAGTAAAACATTCACCATCTCGTTCAGATACTAAACCTTTTGGTTCAGTTTGCACAGCAAACTAGACCAGGTTAAACAGATTGTGGTTCAGTGTGTTACAGAAACCCAGCCATCGCCTAGGTATTATGTATGACACAGACCACCAGCTTAAACCAGAAAGTGGCCTTGATGTAACATATTAGGTAAAATTAGTAACTGTTTTTGTTGACTGGATTTAGAGCCACCTTGTACTCTTAATATACAACGCACAGCCCAGAATTATGAATCATATCAACGTATTTAAAAACAAGCCTCACTAGGTGAATTTCTAGTGGTACTATGGATTACAAAATAGGCACAACATGAGAGCAAAATTGCCTCAGCTACTGGGTCATATGTTTGAAATATATAGTAGCAGCCTAACTAGATCTACCCCCTCTAATAGAGTTCCCCTACTTTTGCAGACTGGTGGGGGAGGGAGGAAGGGGGAGGAATGGTTCTGCGTGAGTGGTGGACAAGCGTGCATGCACACAGCTCCATTTGCACAAGCGGGGGGCAAGCACACCCACCGCTGGCACAAATAGAGCACAAGCACATGCACTCGCCCACTGGTCGCTTGAGTGGGGCTACGTGTGTGCACGTTCGCCCAGCACTTCCATGGCCCACTTCTAAAGGGCTCAAGGCCCGGTAGTGGGGACCTCTGTTCTAACATACTAGCATTAAAAATTAGATCTGAAATCGGGTCATGTAGATGAATGAGCAATGTTTTACAATGTTACATAAGGAGGTGAGTCCAATGAGCAGAAAGTGAATTCTGTCTTCATCCAGCTGTATTTTCCATTTTCCAGCTTTATTAAATGAATGGCTGCTATTCACTATTCAAAAATGGTGCAAATGGCACCAAACAGTTTTCACTGACAATGTTATCTCCTTAATCTGCTACTCTGTGTTAAGTCAACCTTCACACAATTCTGCCTGGCTATTCTCCAGATGTGTTGGGCTAAAGTTCTCCTCAACGTTTCTCAGGCAAGGAAAGTTACACCAGCGGCCTATCAGTTGAGAGAGTTAAAATGAAGATCAAATCTGGCTGAAATGACTTGCAAGACCCTGTGTTCCCTTTTGAAGGATTAAAGCTGCTCTTAAAAGTACCATTAAGTCAGATTTTGATCAGTCTGGTGTTGGTAAAATGTTCTTCTCCTTCACATTCTCCCACATATGATCTGTGGCCAAAACTGCCATTAGAACATGGTCTTGTTTTTCCTTCTACTTAAGCTAACAGGAGATGTGGGCACATTGCATGTAGCTCTATACTCAGAAAAGAGCAGAAAGATTTTGGTCAGGAAATGACACAGCAAAAAAGGACTGCCACCCCCCCCACCCCCCAATAATTTGATTCAAATCAGAGCACCTTCCTGTTGCAAAAACAGAATTCCTGAGTTCAGTGATGTCAGGAAGAATTTTATGATCCGACTTGGAAACGACTGCAATTGGGGTCAGGAAATAAGGGCAAAACTCTTGCCAATTCCTTTATGAAGAAAGCCGAACTTCTCAGGCCTTTTCTGAGGGCTGATTGTAACCCATTAACTGAGCTTCTGAAGGAGTTTTCCTGTCCAGACATATTTTTTTGGGTCTTTTCTCAACAGCCCTTTTTAATTATTATTACTATACTATTATTTTTCTCCTTGCCCTGCTGGTCTCATGGGAAAACGTTTTGGTTTGGAACGCAAGCCCTCGCTGTGATTTAAGAAGGAGCACAAATGTATTTCTGGGATATCACTTGAAAACGTATGTGTGATTTAAAAGGGCTCAAGGCAAACACTTTAAACACTGCTCAGGAATAAATCCTTTGCTAGTGCCATTAACACCTCTGCCTGTTTTGTACCCAGTCTGACTCTCTGAAGTTAACATCTCTATCACATTTTTAAAATGCATAAAACTCCTTTTACCATTATGGATGGGAACTCTACAGATGTATCTTTCCTCTCTTTATCTTTTGTTTTATGAAGTTGTTAACATATTAGCTGTGTGGCAGAAAAGGCAACACCTATGATTATTTCTGGAGATACCGTGCACTATTTCCAGAGATTTTATTATCTATGCAGACGAGTGCATATGGCAATATCTGAAGTGAAGATATGTCCCTATTGTGCGTACAGATGTGGATACAAAAGTAGCTGGAATTGTAAACTAATTTTTGAGTTATCAAACCAAAAGAGTAATAAGAAATTTGCCGATGCTATAAATATATTATTTACAGCAATCCTCGACTTACGCCCACAACTGAGCCCAAAATTTCTGGGTTGAGTCCGCTCGACTTACTGCTGAGGCTGAGTAACTCTGATTTTGAGGAATAATGAAATTTTGAATTTTTAGTGAAAGTAGTTTTGTAATGGGGATGCCCAAAAACCCTTCATGCCGACTAATTCCTACCAAGATGGGAAATTTTCCATCTGGCAGATAAAAGCTATTAGGTGCAATCCTATGTTTGTCCCACATTCCCATCGGCTGGAAAGACTGATGAAGAATATATCCTTTCTTTTTGTTAATCTAATTTGAGACTGACTGGTGTTTTAGATGTTTGTGCATCTTTGGAAATGTTGTTCTAAAGCAGGCATGTCCAAAGTCCGGCCCAGGGGCCAGTTGCGGCCCTTTTTCAAATTTTGAGTGGTCCGCAGCCTCTCCTCCCTGCTGGTGTGCATTTTTCCCTTCACTGCACTATTCATAAAATAGTTCATTTGCATTTAATTTTAATGGTTCAAAGAATGTCAGG
>JANHGC010001276.1:169240-181335 GCA_027560395.1 Boaedon fuliginosus | reverse complement strand
GCGCAGCACGCTTTTGACTGCTGAATCGGAAGCGCGTCCACAAAGCGGGTAACCAGTGAACCGGGAGAAACCCATCCCTGAATATAACAGTTGATAAAAGTATCAACACAATCAACTTTACATTGCTGAAATGTAAGCATTCAACACACAAGCCATTGAAAATGTTCTCCTGCCCTTTCTTTCTAAAGAAATTTACTGTTCTACAATGTGGAGGCAAGGGTTAATGTTGGCTCATGCGGACCATCCTGAGCCTGGGCTTTGTTCATTCAAGCCTTAAATCTGAAAGCTCCAGAGAGTGCTGCACAACTGCTATACTGCAAGACTAGTGTAAAGCTCTGCATTAAAAATGCATGTCTTGGGCTTGTCACAGTCCTCAGTTGTGGCTGAAAAGGAACACTGGTGGTGAAGTATGTGACGCCTCGCCATCTTACTGGCAATTGGAGGTATTTCTTAACCAACAGAAGCAGAGGAAAGAAAAAGGCAAGCCATGCAACGAATCAAAAGGGGTCAATTCCACCCCCTTTCATTTCAGGAAGGAAACATTTTCTAATTTGAAAGCTTGTTCACAGGGAGTCTCCAGCAGTTGAGACAGCTGGCTACAACTCAGTGATTTTTACATTTGCTTGGATGGGAGAAAGAATGTGTGTACATGTATGCATGTATATGTGCATGTACACACATGAGAGCACATCAACAGGAACTTACAATATGGAACAAGCCATGTTCTTGTGATATTATTCTTCCCATCCCCATTTTCCATTTCAGATTAAGGACCAAACATTTATGCTTAATAATATTGTCATCCTGTGACTGAAGTCACCAAACTGTATAGTAAACAGCATCTACAGATGCAGAACACATTTAGTTGTGCTGCTGATTAAAGTTTCCTTACCTCTCCATTTGTCTGTATACATGTACAGAGAAACACAGATACCCTGAAATAAAAAGTGTACACAGATGTGCACACACTTTACAAGAGTGATCAAGCAACAGCAGAAAATGTTTGTGAAAGAGGGATCCTGACAAGAGAGATCCTGAGGAAGGAAGAGTGGAGATATTGTCAGCGATCCACATAATACTCAGTGCTCACATAATACTAGCTTATTAGTGCTGCACGCAAAACAGGAATTTGGGTATGATTTGTGGAGAGCTTGTGGTTTAGGTGACCAGCTCCTCGTAAAATTATAAATCTTTAGGTGAAACGCTGTAAAAACAAAACTGAATGCACTTCATAAAAATTGGCATTTTAAGCTTTTAACGAAAGAAACATTACCACAGGGCTTCAGAAATTGAAGCCAAGCAAACATATGTGCACAGAGGGGTGGAAAAAATGAGAAACATCTGAATAAGGAGAATCTGCCAGTTAAAAGGGGAAATGTAAAATTTGCTCTCAAGCACACGACAAAATGGAATTCTCCAGAATGGGAGACAG
Source organism: Boaedon fuliginosus (assembly GCA_027560395.1). Lineage (NCBI taxonomy): Eukaryota > Metazoa > Chordata > Lepidosauria > Squamata > Lamprophiidae > Boaedon > Boaedon fuliginosus. Next base: position 179,903 of record JANHGC010001276.1, on the reverse strand, counting down.
CTCTATAGATCCCTTTCTGACTGTATGATCCCCACGGTTCCCAGGTTCTTAGCAACATTTCTGTTATAACCGTCAAACATATATAAGTCATTTTAGTTCTGAAAAATCATAAATCTAAACAGCTGGGGTATTGAGAATTGAAACTCCACCAACACCCCTGTACAAAACATTTTTTTTTCCTGGTCGTTATAATTTCTGACTGTCCTTGGATAGACTCTGTAAATTATTTTTTTTAAATTATTTATAGAACTCATTTAGGTGTTACAACATTTCTACAAGTAGCTTGGTGAGCCAGTTAAGATAAGCAATGTAAAATAGATCTGATCTCTACAGCTCAAATTGTAGATACGATAAGTCACAATCCCGCTTTTCTATTAGTGGCTTGGCTTACAACCTGCTTCCTCTTATCATATTCATAAAACCCTCCTTCTTTGTGTCTTTTCTCTGGGTGTTGCTATTATGTGAGTTTGCTCTGGTGTGCGAACTCTGCAACTAATTTGCTTCCTGTTCTGGATTGCAGAAACCTGAAGCCCTTCCAGATGTTTAAACCATGGTTCGGTCCTGATACTTTACGCAGGCTAGAGATAAGAGTCATTAACCTCAATACTGTATTGGAGTACTGTAAATACAGTGGTATCTTGGTACTCGATTGCTTTGAAACTCGTCAAATTTGGCATCCGACGCACTCAGGCACAAAGATTTCATCCCAGTACTTGTCATTTGTTTGGTATTCGACATGCAAGCTAGAAATTGTCAGTGTCAGTTACTTCATGACTAATGCTCTATTCCTTATGGAAAAATCATTTTTGGTACTCATTGTGCCTCTTGGAACCAATTAATGACAGGTATTGAGGTAAAAGTACTTTAAAGAAAAATTATTTCATACAAAATCCATAAAAGATTCATAGTTAAAATAAATGTTCCAAATATTGAGCTGTGTTCTCTAGAATGAATGCAGCCAGGAGTACTGAATGGTTTACACATATGTTGATCATCCCTAAACTGTAGGGTTCGTAACTGAATGGCAGCCATTCAGAAAACTTTGCACTGAAAATCTCAGCCATTTCATTTATTGAAAAGGTTGCTGATCCCTGATCTATGGTTTCGCTTGGAAATCAGCCCATGTATCCCACCCACTGTCTACAGGTAGTCCTCAACTTACAACAATTTGTTTTAGTGACCGTTCAAAGTTACAATGGCACTGAGAAAGGTGACTTATGACCATTTTTCACAGTTATGGCTGTTATGGCATTTCTTGGTCACAAACCTTGGATAACTGGTGACTGGTTCATATTTATAACAGTTGCAGTGCAACAAGCAAAGTCAATGGGGAAGCCAGATTCACTTTACAACCATGCTACCAACTTAACAACCACAGTGATTCCCATTAACAACTGTGGCCTGAAAGGTCGTAAAATGGGGCAAAATTCACTTACAAATGTCTCAGTTAGGAACAGAAATCTATTGTTGTAAGTTGAGATCCACCTGTATTTTGACTAAGTAACATACTGCAAAGTCTGAGTCAAAGAAGAGTCGTTCTTGATTAGTTCTTGGGTTCTTCTGCCTGCAAAATTGATTGACAGTTGAGCAACTATGTCCCTTCTGTGTTCATTATCTGGAAATCAAATCAACTATATATCTCCCTTTCTAATCCATTGTTCACATCGATTTGGTGCAAACTCTCCTTCTCACTCTCGGTTCCTCTAAGCCAATGTTTCTCAACTTTGGCCCTTTGGCCACATGAAGATGTATGGACTTCAACTCCCAGAATTCCCCAGCCAGCATTCGCAGAGTTGAAGTCCACCCATCTTCAAGTGGCCACGGTTGTGAAACACTGCTCTAAACAGTCACCCTTTCTGCTACCTCTTTCTCCTGTTCAGTTTGCCTCCGGTATGGAAACATACAGCTCCACCATCTGATTTTTTTAAATCCGGGAACAGCCGCAATCTGAAAACCTTGAAATTCTCTTACACAACTGTTTTGGCAAGCCCCTCCATGTTCCAACAAACATTAAACTGTGCTTGCCATTTGTCTCAGGAATCCTGCATTAATAAACATGAAGAGGACCACTTTTTTTACCTCCCACACTCAGTGACAGAAGAAAACAAAGACCAGCTGTAGTCATCAATGGACCCTTGTTCTGCACATAAAGCCCTAATTACATTTTATTTCAAGCCTACACATGGAAAACTTTACTGATGGCGTCTTGTCGATTTCAGCTTCTGAGAACCCAGCTGACATGCTGGAAAGCCATTTTTATTTTGGCCATTAACACCTTCATTTCTAGAGACTGGAGGGACGGCTTGCAAGAGTTTGTTCACAGGTATTGTTAAATCATAACAAAACAACTAAGAACAACGATCGTCCTAAAGAGCAGGAGAAGGATATTATTTTCTAGTAAGCAGTTAATACTGCATATTTAGGTCATGAATTGGTTTACTAAATAAGGGATTAAAAAAAAACACGTTCAACATAATTGGGAATTAAAAAGGTCAAAGGCCTGGCATGACGGCGAAAATCTTAATTGCTAGCATATATCAACAAAGATACCAAAAGTATTATTACTGGTCCATCACGCAGTCGGCCAGATGTTTACACTGGATTTGGCATTTTTATCCAGCTATCGAGTCCTTTCCAAGGCCCTGGGATAGGCAGCTATTGTTGTAGGCAGCTATTGTTGTTCGCTCTTTAGCATCTTCATTACTATTATTATTATTGTTGTTGTTGTTCTTTGAAATTAACTACCATTTCTTTGACATACTACTAAGTTATATGGGCAATGAAAACTTGTTCCAGCCTTCACCCAGCCCTCACGTTAAAACAGGGGAGAGTGAAGAGTGTAGGCTAATGTCATCGTATGTGCTTAAAACATATATATATATGTTTTATGAGAGACGCTTGGGATCAGAGACAAGTGGGTGAATGAGCCCAGAACGTAAAAATTAAATATGGCTTAATATTGCTTATCAATTTTTCACCCTGAGTACATTAAAATTACTAGTCAGCAGCTTAGGCTTCTTGGAACCATATCCAAGTTTTTGGGGGCTGTAAACTGTGCACCCCAAATTTTCTAAAGTGCCATATAATTGCACATGGCTGAATCATCACCATCATTTTCATTTTAGAAAAATTTATTATAGGGAAAAAGAAAAGAGAACTGGAACAAGAATTGGACATCCAAGTAGTGAAAAGAGTCAAGTATTTGAGAATACAATCAACAGCCAAGTGTATCACAATTAAGACTGACTATTATGATAGGCTGATAAAACAAGTCAAAACTGAATTAGCAAATTGGAAAAACTTACAATTATCATTAATGGGGAGAATAGCGACAATTAAAATGAATGTTTTACCAAAATTTTTATAGCTCTTCCAGACAATTCCCATACAAATAGAGAAAAAAATACTTTGAAAAATTAAACAGGGCAATAGTTAAATATATCTAGCAAGGAAAAAAGCCAAGGATTAAAAGAAAAAATCCTCCCCAGCATCACTGCTAGAATTCAGAGTTTTTATTCTGCTTTTCACTTTAGGGTGCTCACAAAACTGAAATAATCTTTAAATGTCCCTATAAAAAAATAAATCCTCAAAATCCTGGCAGTTTTCTATCTAGATAGTAAAACAACAGTTAGCAGCCCAGCCCCTTGCCACTGTATCTTCTCTACTTTTTACTGTTCTTTTTGTTTACATTTTGAAACTCAAAATGCGGGATGGATTGTCCTGAAACTGTTCTGAATACCAATTCCAAAACTGAAAGTGATCCTATAAAAAACATTTTTTTAAAAAGGAGAGAGGGGATAAAGTCACTATCAGCTTCTCATTCCTGCAGCCGACAAAAGGCCAGTGTGCAATCTCCCTTCTGCAACTTTTCCAAGAATACTTTCCAAATACTCATATACTGCAAAGCAAAGGATTCTTAGAAGAGTTTAACATAGGCCTGATGTCATTGCCCTGCCTGGGCTCCATAGAAATTAAGGCATTTTGCTGCTGCAGCTGTCCTGTGGGGAGAATAGCTGCTTCTTTTGTTCCTCTCACTGCAGAACCTGTCTATTCAATTTCTGACAAAAAAAAACCTGAGAGAGAACAGCATCCTTCAAACACTGATGTCTCTAATACACTCTCCATTATACAAGTCCACCCCCCCCCACCAAACACAATTTTACCCCAGACTCATTATGCACTCAAGAATTAAAACCACAATCAATTTTTCTTTTATTGAAAGCTGGCAGATGGAGAGACACAGTGGCTACAAATGGTGTAAACCTCCAGATGTGCCGGAGAATAGGTCTCATCACTCACTCTCTCATACGTGTGTAGCCAATGATTTGAGTTGTCATCCAGCACATAGGGAAAGGCTGGCCTCAAAGGCAAATCAGCGAGCACATATAGAGCCATACTGAACTGCTTTCCTGGGAGAACCATGAACTCAAAGATCAGGATAAAATGAAATAGCCCAACTGGGTTAGCTGTTTTGGCTGCCACCTGTTTTACAGAAAATTTTGTAATGGTTCTCCGAGTGGTTGCCGCATTTTCTCTACTGCAGCAAGACATCACATAGCTTCATTTTCAAGAGAGGTGCTTTTCAAAGGTGCTTTTTCAAAAAAGCAAGTGGACTGGGTTTTTTTTCCTTGAGGAAGAAAAAGAAGGCGTTTCACTTCTCATCCAAGAAGCTTCATCGGTTCTGAATCAATGACCCGAGCTGATGAAATTTCTTGGATGAGATGTGAAATGTCTTTTTTTTTTCTTCAAGGAAGAAACAGCCCAGTTGCCTTTTGAAAAAACACCTTTGAGTCAACTATGACCTGGATGACTGAGAATCTCTCTCCGCAGACATTTCAAGAGAGGTTATTGGAAAAAAATACATTTCGGTGATCTTACCCATGTTTTTTCCCCCCACTCAAATCAGGACAAGATTGTATATAGAGCACAGTTTCTCAACCTTGGCAATTTTACAACACGTGGACTTCAACCCCCAGCATTGGGAAAACTGAGGCTCGGGGCTGGGATGAACCAAGTCTGGAATTGGGATGGATCCTTGGCAAATGACAACTGGAATTTGGTTAACAACAGCAATGGGGAGTGCCAGAGTTGCTATTGCTAAATAATGCAAAAACATAAAGTCATGCTTTACGGCACATCGTTTAGCAACAGAAATTCCAGGTCCGATTACAGTTGTAACTCAAGGACTATCTGTATTCACCCTTGCCCTCAGAGGCAGAAGAAGGTTAACACAAGTCATATACGCTGAAGAGGAGTTGAAAGATCTTACTTTGCTGTCATTTCCTCATCGTATTTTGTCTTCAGGTCAAATAATTCTGTCTGTGTTTTTTCCAAGGCTGAAGGATGGAGAAGAAAAAAGAATTATATAAAAAAAAAAAGCAGCAGCGGCTACTCAATTACTACTGAGCTATGAACTGTTCTCTTTCTGAAAAGTCACCTTACATTAAGCCTTCTCCCTGACCAAACAAAATCACATTGCAGAAAAACAATGCTTAAAAGCATTTTCGAATTCTTTTCTTTAGAAAATATATAGAGACACACAAAGAACCCAAAGCCGAACACCATTCTTTTTCACGAATGGTGAAACTTTCTAGATTTTCCCCCCCCCTGCTTCATCTAGTGTATGCCATTTATAGATGGGCTCTTGTGATTTGAACCCCTTGTTCACAGTTATCCAGGGACCTGTTTCAATTTCAAGTGGGAAGGTCATGGGGACAGGAGCACGGCTCTGGTAGGCAAGCATAAGGTGATAAGCTAGAAACAAGCCCTGATGGAAAAGGATGGGCAGGAGAAAAGCCATTCATTTCTTTTGTGAATGAAAAATCCTTCTACTCAGGGCAAAGTCAGAGAACTTCTTCACCTCACTCTAAGCTTCTCTGTGATCCTGCGATGAGACAGATACTGTTTAAGGCATCTCTCTCCACCTGAAGCCATTAATGGCTCCAAGGATCTCAAGTGCTCACTTGAGACCACAACAATCGGCTGTCAGTACTGACCACCATTATGTTACTAAATTTATATTTGCTGCTACTGAATGGACATTCACACATTATATTTTTGCTGAGGTGGGGACAATTTCCTTATATTATATTCTTTCCATATATAGGATGAAATACAAGAACGCATATTGCTGTAACACATTCATCTTTGGCCCTCAAATCAACATAAAGATTTCGGTTGGGAATGCAGAAAGGCGAACGCCTTCCACTGCAAAAAAAATAGGTCAAGTTGTTTCAACAACATTTATGGACCAAGACCTCTGAACTACTTTCATTTTATCAAATCGGTGGTCTGCATCGGCTGCTTAAAATGTTTGGTTGTTCATATGCAGTAGCTAGAGATGTTGATGAGCATCCCTGCTAAAATCTACAGCAATGTCTCTTCGAGCTTGGCAACCTGAAGATGAGCAGACTTCAATTCCCAGAATTCCCTAGCCAGTTTGCTGGGGAATAGTTCTTAACAGTTCTGATGTCACTGCCTAAAAGGTAAGCAATGTGCTGTGGGTCCAAATGCTCTCATCCCTAATTCTCTTTCCTCCTTTGAATTCTTCTTCTTAGATTTTAATAAGAATGATTTTAGAATATGACGTTTACCTCATTTTTTTTTTTTTACCTTGAATGAACATTGGTCAACCAGCTTCTATACCAGTTTCAAAATTACAGACGCTTCAGGAGCGAAGTTGAAGCAGCCCTTGCATGGATGAATTTCCAAGCCTACCCACTCCCTTATTTTCCTCCATCGTTATCAGTCATAGAAGGGGGAAACCAGCCAACCTGTTTGTAACGTCTGCAGTTTATGTTCGGCTTCCTCCAGCTTTGAGGCCGTTGATATTTGCGTCTCTTGCAACATTCTGTAAACAGAGAACTCCATTAACACAAAGGAACTGAAAATATGCTCAATTCTTGTAGGATACATTGGTGCATGTGGTGTGTGTGTGTTTAGAATAAACGATAAGCAGTGTCACACATGGAGGTACCGCAAAGGAATCCTCCTACTGAGTGAACATGAATCCCTTAGTTCGGGGGTGTCAAACTCGCAGCCCATGGGCTGGATGCATCACGCACTGGCCAGGGGGAAAAGTTGTGATAGGTCACATGATGACGTATCATCACAAGTTTGACACCCCTGCCTTAGTTGGAAGAAGATAACCTTTGGATGGAACTTATGAATTATGAGTGCATTATGTGACATGATTTTTTGCTTTCCAATAACAAGCTATGTTCTCTGAGTATACCTTACAATGTTTTCTTGGAGCAGTGATGAACTTTTGGGCTAAGTGGATGCAATCTAGAAAAATAGACGATGGCCTTTCAGACTATATAGTCGTCACTACTTCATTTACGCTATCATGAAACACCAGCATTTTTTTCACAATTTCTATTTAAAAAAAGCCCTCATGATAAATCTTCGTGGAAAAAGTGAACCAAAGGGACAAAAAGTCCATAGAAATGGCCCATGGGTAATAGAGGAAAGGGTGCACAACCTGAGACATAATGCCTTCAAAGGCTTTGGCTACTCTCCCAGAGCACCTCTTTGAAATTTTATATTTTAATAAGGCAGAAGGGGAAAATCGCAACATCCATGTACTTAAGTTAAATTGTATTTCATCGTATTCAACCAGAAGTTTAAGTAATGTTCAGTTTTCCGTCCCCGTTCTGCCCACTTCTTTGTTCCGGCATTCGGCATTCAGCCTTTAGCATGCCAGTCAGTGCAATGAGCCCTGCATCTGAAAAAGTTGCACTCGTCTATCCTGGAGAGTTCTTCTCTTTTTAAAACCGGGTTGCTCTGAACAACCAAAAGTAGAGCCAGTTCAGAGGCATTGTTTGCACTTTAGCTCAAGCTTTCAAAATGTTCCACCAGATTTACTGTGGAGAAATTCCACATCATTTGGCATTTATTACGAGGCCATCTCAATGTGCCACCCATCTCTCACACGAGTTCAACATGCAACCCTAATGGCCAAGCAATTAAGTGGGAGAAGCTGGTTGCCTGGATAGGCCGAGAGACCATCACATAAAAGCATGGCTCAGCTTCCTTGTAGCTCAGGGTAACAGAGTTAATTTGACAAACATTTATGCCCTGATACTGAGCTACAGTCAGCTGATTTACAAACTTTTAAACCAAAGATCCTGGATCCTCACTCAGGACATGATGATAAAATAGGGACAGGGGCAGATTTAGAACACATTTCCCAACATATTCAAACTTCATTTTTAGAAATGTGGTAATTTACCAAACTTTTCAAATATAATATAATTGTTTGCCGGTTGATTATTTACTTATATATTTGATTTATGGATTGTCTGATTCCATCACAACTCTGGACTTCCGCTGCCTTATCAAGTTTTATTCATATCTAGGAGCGTTTCTATCAAATGCTCAAATACTCAAAAGATGTCAAACATGCTACATATAGTAATTATAATAGTCACATTAACAACAATAATATTAGATGGAGATATACATACTAATTTCACACTCTATTTGAGATGCTAAATTTGAGATTTTAAAAAAGGATAGGGGGAAGGGGTGGAAAGGACCAGAGTGGGTGGGTGTATTTTTAATCCATTGCCAGCTGGTGCCACACCACCAAGCAACAGCCGCTGTTATTCCTATGCACATGGATGTTGTCGTACCTTTCTTTCTCAGCAAAATCATTTTGCAACTTTTGTTCTTTTTCAAGAGCAATGTTCTCTGCTTGGTTCTTCAGGGTCTGCTCATATTCCCGAATTTTTTCTTTAAGTGCTTTTATTGTCACCTCTTTTGGAATGAGGGAGAGGGAGAGAGAGAGAGAGAAAAAAAAGCCAACAAGAGAAAGAAAATGAGTAATAAGCCACCACACTTGGTAGCGCAGCAGCGTTCGCCCTGCCTTGCAGTACAGCCAGAGCAGCAGCAGCAGCAGCAGCCTGGCTTAAAACTTTAGCTCTTCAACCCTGACACAAAATCAATGGCTATGAGTCCCTTTGGAGATTTTTATTCCCTAAATGCTAAATTGAACTTTAAATGTTTAAGGTTTGAGCAGGATCAATGGACTTTGTCAGGAAGCATAGCACACGCTTTTCTAATGCGAGTGCACAGAAAAATGAAACGGCAGCGATACCTTGTAATATTATCAATGACTGGAAATGGGACTGGAGTTTCAGCCACAAGCCGCTATGGTTATAAGCTGAGGCACCCACATATCCAGGCTCAGTCTTATGACATTTTTATTTTCTGGACAGGGTATGAGAATGGTCGATGGGCACCCTCCCTCTGTGCCCTTTCTTTTCTAGGGGAAAATCCACCAGACCGAAGAGCAGAGTTTCTTGATCCGGGGCATCCATTATATTATTTCCTTTACTCTGCCTAGCTTTTTATCAGCAAGGGAAGAATTCTTTATTTGGACAGGCAGTTACAAATCTACACTGTTCAAACTATTGCTTTTTTTGGCTAAACGTTGCTAATTATTATGTGTGATGGAAAGGATGTGGAATGTTAAAACACAAACACACATCATTTATTGGGGAGGGGGTTACTCCCATTATTCCTGATGCTATAAAGCTGCATTCCTTGTGAGAAAAAAGAACGAAAAAGGAACGAATGCTTTGAAGTAGACTCTCGATTCTCGATATCTGATCGCAGAACTAAAAGTTTAAAATTGCTACTCAACTTTGCAGCTGAACACTCTCAAGCCTGCAGGTACTAAAGTAATTTTCCCACTGTCATAATGACCAGAATTGGACACTTTTTGGGCAATCCCAGGCCTAATGGGGGGAATGTTATTTTTCCTGGACGTTGCTGGTTCAGGATATAGCTTACTGCAAAGGCACATATACTGTACATGTGTGCTCATCAGTTCTCCTTCAGCCTCCTCCTCCAACAAAACCTGGAGCAATTTGGGGAGATGAGTGCTTACTCCACGAGATAATGGCCTTTCCATGTACAGCAGACACCTTCAACAGTTTCCCCATCCACTTAAATAAGTAACCTACATTACTTCACTATCTGCATTCTGCCCTAGGGATAAACAAACTGTAACTACAGTGAAGGTTGCAAGAGGTAGCATCACAAGATTATTCTGGAGAGAAAATGGTGCATCACTTAGCTTTTGTTGTGAACAACACATATTTTTTATTTAACGGAGTTGCTGGAATCATAAGATATAAATTAATGCACTGAGTTTGTCTGAATATTGGTTTCCAGAATGTTTTTTAAAAAAAAGCAGACCAGATGATCAGCTAACTTTTTTTTAAAGTGCCATTTAATTCTGACTATGGAACAGATTTAAATTGAGGTCATACTCTGAATCTAAACGAAAAGGGGGGGGTAAAGCATTACCAAACTGGATTTTTAACTTCACTCAATAACTAAGCCTGCCCCTATTTTCCTCCCCTCTGACAAACTCCTTTTTAGATGTTGCTTCCTGGTCATGATCCTTGAGAATTTTGGGTTTTAGTTGTTCTTTGGTAAATATTAACCTAATTAAAACTAGTTAACACTTAGAACATTTAAGAACAATATTAAGAGCCTCGGTGGCGCAGTGATTAAATGCAGCACTGCAGCCTATCTCTGCTGACTTGTTCAGCAGGTTGTCAGATTGAATCTGACTCAAGGTTGACTCAGCCTTCCATCCTTCTAAAGGTCAGTAGAATGAGGACCCAGATTGTTTGGGGGCAATATGCTG
>JANHGC010001276.1:94118-111101 GCA_027560395.1 Boaedon fuliginosus | reverse complement strand
CAATTTGTATCCCGCCTCTCTTCACCCATCAGGGGAACTCGAGGCAGCAATAATATAATTCTGGTCTAGTCATTCTAGCAACAATTACTGGTAGTACTTTTTATAAGAAAATATCATCCATCAGGAAATGTGTTTTCAAGTTGCATAGAACTGAACATACCTGTTTGTAATCTTCACACAAAAGTAATATTGTTAAGATTATATCTGTAATTAAATGCTGAAAGAGAATTATCTTTTTCTGCTATTACATTGTTTAAATGTACATTACATTATTACATGGTTTAAATGGCAAGAGAACTCATGGGAAGTGATGGAAAACTGCAAAAGCCAAATATATATATATATACCAAACTCCTGAGGTTAGAAAAACAAATTCTAGAAAATGGAGGATGCTGGCTGGAGAGATAAACATTCAAAGTGACAGCATGTAAAGTACTTGGTGTAAAGCAATTAGTCCAGCAACTGGCAAGCATATAAAAGTTTTTAAACAAAAGATTTCAGTGGAGCAACTCTACCTTCATAGAGAAACCTGATGTTTTTGAGCCACACATTTGGCCACATTTGGTTGCAATAGTCCAATAATGATTGGAAGAATGAGCACACATGAAAATCAAGGCAAGAATATTCTATTTCATTAATAATTTGTAACACTGGAACTTTTTATAACTTTGTGTTCTAACTCACAAAAAAATCTGGCTTCTCTTCTAAATAGTGCCTAATGGAAACTATGAGCTGGTTTTCTTATATAGATGTTATTATATACATAACATAATGGTAAGCTTATTAAAAGCTTTTAAAAAGAAGATAAAAAAACTAGTACAAAATTAGAAAGAAATCAAGGAGAAAGATAAAAGTGCAAAAAAGCAGGGAAAAGATGCAATGATGTGGCTTCTGATCTTCTTTAGAGCAGTTATAATTACAAATTTTCCTTTCTCTCTAAAGTTACATGACTTTTTTCTAAAATCCATCCTGTCTAACCATCAAAACCATAAATCATGTTCACTTTTTCACATTTTCTGCAAAAAGTCCTTAAGGGCTTTCCAATCAAAATAAACATAGATTTTCTCTAATCAGTGAATTTGGCCATCTCAAGTGAATTCCATCACTGAGTTTTCACCAACCATTTCTCTATTGTAAGGTATTTGTTAGTCTTTCCATCCCTCTGTATAAACTAATCTCATTATTGCAGATATCATACACAAAAGTAACATTCCATGCCTTCCCCCCCTCCCCTATTGTCAGGCCCAACACAAAGTTTTCTGGTCTTAATTGTATATTAATATTTAAAATTCTCTGAATCCATGTGCACATCCAATAAACAGGGCAAAATATCTCTTCTTGGTCACATTTCCAACAAACATTTGAAGTGCCTTTAGACATTCTAGTCCAGGAACATCAAACTTGTGTTGTCATGGTATTGTCACATGATGTATTGCACCTCCCCCCTTTTGCTAAACTGGGTGTGGATGTGGCCAGGAGAATGTGATGCATCCGGCCTCATTTCCCTGGTCAAAGGGAACTCGAGGCGGCTAACAACAATAAAACACAATGATATACAATAAAAACCTAAATAAACAATAAAAATACAATTTCTAAATTATAAATACAATCACACAATCAGCAGTCATCCAAGGAGGAGGGTATATTAATACCAGGCTTTCGCCAGAGCCAGGTCTTAGTGGCTTTACGGAAGGCCAGTAAGGTGGGGGTGGTCCTGATCTCAACCTGAAGTTGGTTCCAGAGGGTCGGCACCACCACAGAGAAGGCCTTAGCATGGGGGCCTGCCAGCTGACATTGTTGGCTGACGGGACCCGCAACAGGCCAACTCTGTGGGACCTCACTGGGTGCTGGCAGGCATATGGTAGCAGAAGGCGGTCTCGAAGGTACCCTGCTCTTCAGCCATGTAGGGCTTTATAAGTTGTTACTACACTTTGAATTGTACCTGGAAGACCACTGGCAACCAATGCAGCTCACGGAGGATCGGTGTTATACTGGTGCACCGAGGTACACCCTTGATCACTCACGCAGCTGCATTCTGTACCAGTTGAAGTCTCTGAGTGCTCTTTATGGGCAGCCGCATGTAGAGCGGCTAACAGTAGTCTAAACGTGAGGTGACAAGTGCATGAGAAACCGTGAGAAGATCATCCCGGTCCAGGAAAGGGTGCAACTGGCACAGCAGGTGAACCTGCGCATAGGCCCCCTTGGCCACAGCTGAAAGATGATGATCCAATTGCAGCTGTGAATCCAAGAGAACCCCCAAGTTGCGCACTCGTTGTGAGGGAAGTAATTTATCTCCCCCCAGCTTAAGAGATGGATAATCAACTGGACCCCGGGGAGTGGGGGGGCAATACCCACAGCCACTTGGTCTTGTCATAAACTTGTTATAAAACTAGAACCCAAGGAGCTACAATAGCTAATCAAGCCACTGTTTTTAAGTTGCTTTACAAAACATCCTTGAAGGTTTACTGCAGTTATGCCAACAAGATCAGTTTCCCCCAAAAGATAATAGTCAATGGTTATCTTTCCCCATAAAGTAGAGAGGATGGGTGCGATCTCACTTTCTAGGGTCCAAAAAGACATGCCTTATACATGTTCTGCTCTGCGTTAAGGAAAAGTGCCCCTTAAAAATCCTAAAATGTATGAAAGAACCAGGAATGATTTGTGTTATAATGCAATATATTTAGAAAATGCCTAGTTATGAAAGATAGCCCGGAACCTGCCTAAACAGCTTTTCCAATATGCATAGGTTTTGTGGCAAGCATGTCTATATGGGAGAAATATGTTTTAAATAATCATTCAGCTGTCTGTCATTATCTTTCCCCTCCTCTGCATATTTAAATCTTAAGTTTTCAAAACCAAATAAAAACCTTACAAATGCTAGCCTCCCCCCCCCTTTTTTGGGGGACCAGCTGATTCCATTATCCAAATTGTCACAACCTTTCTCTGGTATATTCCTAGAGCTTGGCAGGTACCTCTGAGGCACCTTGGAAAATGTTGATACCATCATGCCAAATAAACACAAAATAAGTGAAAGAACATCTTACTGAGAGTCAAGAAAGAAAATTTTAATCTGTGTTCTCTGGGAAAAATTAGATTCCTCTGTGACTGGCTATCTATGGTTTTGAAACCTCTTTAAAACTGCCAATCTTGTTCCTTATCACAGTTCTAGTATCTGCACCTTTTGCTAGCGGCACAAAGGAAAGGAATAAAGAAGTGTTTCTGTTGGCCAATTGCAATCTAGACATTTACAGGCAACATGATAGTTATCTTATGATGGGACCGGCCCAAAGATCTCCGCTGAAGAAAAGTACAACAGGTGTGTTGCAAAATCTGTTTGGTTTTTTTTTTGCTTCAATTTAGTATCACTTAAATAGCTTTCAAAGGAGTCTGAGAAATAGCAGGTTTGGAAGGTTCTCCTTGTCAATCATTGAAACTCAAAATAAATGTAATTTTGTCTCCTGTATTCCAAGCTTCCAAATTGATCTGGAATTTTAATAATGTTCATGGTGTCCAGAAAGTGCCATAACTATGCTACACAGTAAGATGACTGAGAAGAGAGACAATTTTTCAGATTTAGAGGTTGGGGTTATTTCTTAAAACAAAAACAAAAACTGAAAGCTCAGCTACAGGAGAGGAGAGGAAAAGGAAAAAGAGAGAAATAGAGGGAATAAGGGACATATAGATATAAATCTTTCAGAATCAAATAAAGAGGAATGGCACCCAATAATTTTTTTAAAAAAATCTGAAACATGCAAGTAGATGCAGGCTTCATTATAATTTGGTTGTGGACCAACCACGGATGGTAATTTCAGAAAAGCAGAATTGCTATGTTTATTGTCCCCCCCCCATTTTGCACTTCCTCCGTCTTTGTAAGAACAACTCTCAAAATCTCATCCCTACCCACCCCACCCCAGTTTCAATCTCCTCAAAAGAAGACCGTCTTATGAATTTCAGATCAAAATATGGCAAGAGTAAGCAAACATTATTGTTCTGATTCTTCAATGGTATCTTTAACACAAAGTAATTATAATCAACCAGTATTGACATTCTGAAATTTTCAAACATTGCACTAACCACTTTTTCAAATCAAAAGAAACTGGCTTTATTGCCTTTTATTGCTGAAACTGCCTTTATTATGCAACCACACGCTGTGTCTCATAAACGCTGACTAAGCTATGAAGATGGGCCCTTTTGGTGTGAACGGAGTTTACTCCCATAAGAAAAGAATCTTGAGTCATGTTTAATTATCATTAAAAATTATCATTTTTATGGCTCCAAACCTCTATTACCAGCTTTTAAATTTATTTTATGTATTACGTTAAATGTTTCATTATTTAAACTATAGCATTTTAGTCTAATCTCTAAAGTGGATCTTGTAAGGTTCAAAGGGCAGTTTACATTATATTTAATATATAGAATGTAGACAGAGGTGATATTCAGCCAGTTCCGACAGGTTTGGGAGAACCAGTAGCGATAATGTTGATTGGTTCGGAGAACCAGCAAATACCACCTCTGATTGGCTGACCGCATAGCTACACCCACCAAGCCACGCCCACAGAACCGATAGTAAAAAAATTTGAATCCCACCACTGAATGTAGATGTCATTTTGCTGTTCTGCTCTCCAGATACTTAACTGGCCTTGGCACCCGAACGGGGAAAAAACCTCTTAATCTTCTTCACCTTTCCTGGAAAAGGCAACTATAACTTAATACCGCCAAGCCCATCTAAATATTACAGTTGCCCAGCAATATGCTTTGAACTAGATGGAAATTATGGATCATTCCTGTTTTTTAATTTGGTTGCAACTGTCTCGAAACCCAGCACTGTTGTTGGAATAAATTGAAGCAGCAAATGTGCCTCCAATCTTTTTAAATGAAAAAATGGGATATGAGCAAAAGTAGGTGATGAAAAAAAGAATTCAGCTATCTATTGCTAGCTACAATAGCACTGATATAGAGTAATCAGACTAGGAGAAAGCTTACATTTAAACAAGTTTATTACAGAAGGATCAATAAGCTATACATTAAACTGGGCAGACCCTAATATATCTTAGAGTGGACATTCTCAAGATAAAGAAGGAATATTGGGTATTGTTTCTTTTACAAGTGCTGTCACCCAAGCACAAACATCAACAAAAGAAATAGAGCATGTAACTAGCCTTCAACTGCTTATTATGAAATCATAAATAAATGATGCAAAATTTCATATGCTATAGTTACCCAAAAAAACTGAAAATCAAAGCGAAACACGGTACTTAGAAAAATGGATGATTCCTTAATGGACTCTTAGCATCAGACAAATATGCTAAACTTTGGAGTTGGGCTGCAATAATACATTTAAATAAATACTTTTCTTCTTGGATCTAGGTATTTCTTTTGCAGATTGTGCTGTGCATCTCATGAGGATTAAAAAAAGGCAATTTGTCTGCTTGTTTTAGAAATGCCCTGCTGATTTTTCCATCCCTGAAATATTGCCTGACGTCAAATGCTGCAGATTTCAAAACTACTGCTACACTTTGGGAGATCCAAAAACAAAATTTCTTTAATTCCAATAGAATGCATTTGAATTCATGTGCATGCAGCAATTAATCATTTGGAAGCAAAGCCTCTCTGGAAAAAAAAAATCCAAATGGATGTCATCACGGCTTACACAAATGTTTATCACATTAGCGAGGCCTTGCTGACAAGTTAAAAATTCACAATCACCAAGTTTAGGTGATATTGACCCAAGAGTTTGAAACAGTTCTCAAGTGTAGAAATCTTCTGCTAAATATGTAACACATTCCTAGGTTAGACTCTAAAACTGGAAAGCAGCCAATGCAATGCCTCCTTTTTAGGAGGGGAAAAAGAATTTCAGGAAGTTAAAGGCTGGGATCTAGACCAGAAAGTGATGGTAACCACTATTAAAGGTCAAATGTGAGGGTCTGTTTTTACAGATTTCAGGCAACAGGTCAAGTGCACATATGTGCACATGTGTCGCCTCTCCAGCAGGAGTTGCATTGGTTGCCAGTTTGCTTCCAGGTGCAATTCAAGATGCCATTTGTCACCTTTAAAGCCCTTCATGGCTTGGGATCAGGGACCATATCTTGCTGGTCACATCCAACTGACCCACTAGAAGGAGGAGGCAAGGAATGTTGCAGGTCCTGTCCTCCAAGGAGGTACATCTGGGGGGGACCCAGAAGAAGGGCCTTCTATGTAGTGGCTCCTCCACTCTGGAACATCATCCCTCCAGAAATCAGACTGGCCCCCACCCTGACACAAGGCCCTGAAGACGTGGTTTTGCCAGCAGGCCTGGGGAACCCAGAGTGGATGGGGTCCATTAAATGGATGTATGTTGTCGCCGAGGGGGTGAGGTGGGGTGTTATTTTATTATTTTGAACTTTTTATTTTATTTTATTTTATTTTCTACATTGTGTTTTTATTATCTTTAAAGCTGGCTAGAGTTGCTGTGAGCTAGTAGGCAGCTATATCAATTATGAAAATAGCTAGACAGACAGACAGACAGATAAATGGAATCTTTCAGAATCTCCCTTCAGTAACAGCAGCTGTTGGGAGGACATTGGATGTGGCCATGGATAAGGCCTTTTTAAATTCTGGAACTGTTATGTGACTAAGCTATCTGGCTGGCTGGTGAAGATATGTAGAGTAACTCAGAAAGATGTTTCTAGGCAGAACTGGGAAATCTACTTGTAGCTCTAAATCAATGGCCTATTATTTGAGATCAGCTAGTGCGTATCCACAGCCTATCAGGGTGGTGGCTGACCATGAAAAGCCCTAAAGTTGCAATTTGGCATGCATTGCTGGCACCAGGAAGACTGAAAGCTGTTGGTCGTAATTAAAGAAGCCAAGCTCACTGGAGGAAAAAAAAAGTATTTTTTGTTTATGTTGCGGTCCCATCGATTCTTGCTTACAGGTATATCTGGCAGGTATTCGAGGGCACCATTGTAGTTATTTTGTCATGTCAATGTTTGTAATCAGAGAATTATGATTAGTATATTATATTAATAGAATATAACTTATTATTTTACTTTTATTATTACTACTATCACTATTCCCGGCAGCCATGGAGTAAGAGAGTAGGCCCTTTTATGGATGTGTAACTAATTAATACCAGGAAGCAGTGAGTGGGAATAATAGATGGGGATCCTTGGAAACTTGCCAAGAAAACATTTAGGGACCAGTCCAGGCAATCTCCAAGAGTCAACAATGACTCAAAGGCAAGAGAGAGAGAGAAAGAGAGAGAGAGAGGGAGGGAAGGAGGGAGGGAGCGAGGGAGGGAGGAGAATGAGAAATGAGGATTCCTCAGAAATATTATGGCAATCACTTCAATTTAACTTGTTCGTAAATAATCAAGAGTTAAGTGTGAGTTTCAAGATGGTAAAAGTTTGCCAATGATAGTTAGAACAAAAATACTGTGACCTCAAAAAACCTTTCTAAAATAGACAAATGAGCAATAAAATCTTAATTCAAGTAAACATAAATAGTATCAAATGGCATTTTAAAGAAAATATCTTGCAGCTTTGTTCAATGAAAAGTTTAATCCGAAACACAACAGCTGTGGAGGTAAACAAAAAAACAAAACAAAAACCCCAACAATCCTATTCTAAGAATCATTAGAAAAAAGACTGAAATAAAACTGCCAGTGCTTTATGCA
Source organism: Boaedon fuliginosus (assembly GCA_027560395.1). NCBI lineage: Eukaryota > Metazoa > Chordata > Lepidosauria > Squamata > Lamprophiidae > Boaedon > Boaedon fuliginosus. The sequence continues at coordinate 103,447 of JANHGC010001276.1, read as the reverse complement.
AATCTATAGTACGACCACACTTGGAGTACAATTCTGATCACTGCATTTCAAAAAGTTAATTACAGAGCTAGAGAAGGGACGGGAAAGGGCAAACCAAATGATCAAGGAGCTGTGCAAGGAAGGTGATTTTTAGCTTTTTAAAAAGGCAACTAATGGCAGATAAGCTACAAATATATAAATTATACATGAGAGAAAAATGATAGGGAGTTTTTCCTTTTTAAGATAAATTTGGAACTATTATACTGAGGCATAAAGAGACAGATAAAAAGCCCCTTTCTCTGCACATTGCACAGTTAAACACCTATCTGGGGTCTTTGGGAATTTTGGAGATTTTGAGAAAGTGTTGGAAGCTGTCACTGTTTCATTTGAATGCCTACTTATGCTATGGTTTCTGGGCAGGAAGAGTTAATCAAGCTCTCGCTTTACAGAAAGGAAAATCCAACACCTCTACTTCCCATTCCAAGTCAACTGAAATGGGACCTATCCTGGAATACCTCCTCTCAGGTTCACTTCGTTTTCCTCATGTGTCTGGATCCTACAGAGTCCAGATGTATTCAGTGGGACAAAGCAAGCAAGCAGCTGGGGGTCAGTTCTATAGGTTGAGGAGTTCCTGGCCATCCAATTTATTCTTTATTTTTGAAATAAGTATAAATACAATGATGAACATGAAAACAATACTTTGCAGGCACAGCAGAAGACTTCAAGAATTCTATGGTGTTGGTTTCACCCATTCTGTTTCTGCAACCAGTGATCAATGACCAATATTAGAGAAATTCCTGGAGGAGTAAAAGTGTCTGATCTTTATGGTAACGTTTAATCCTATATTAACCAACTATCCTTAAAACACATAACATTGGTTCTCTTTCAGTGACCTTTTTCAGATTCTTTTCTCCAATCCTTCAAAAAAAATGGATAAATGCTTGATAGAATCCATCCCTTCAGGCTTTGTTGATGGTTATTTTATTATGTTTGTCTCCTATGTATTTTTATTTTATATTACGGCTATCATTAATTTTATCTATTATGTATTATAAAGTTACATATGTGTGATGGGCAGGATAGATAGGCAGGCAGGCAGACACCCCCCCCTGGCCAAACTGTGCCCTAAAAAAAGTCCCCTGTGTAAACCCAAAGGTGCTTTTTCAAGAGGCAACTGAACTTCCTGGTTTTTCTTTGAATATGTTTTGATTCTCATCCAAGAAGCTTCTTCAGCTCAGCTTCTTGAATGAGAAGCGAAACGTCTTCAAAGAAAAAACAAGGAAGTCCAGCTGCCTCTTGAAAAAGTACCTTTGGGACAACCATGACCTGGATGAGAGAATCTCCAAAGCTATTTAATCTGTATCGAGTATAGACCTTGGAAATAGTTCTACACCCAAACCCCAAAGTAAAATCAACAAACCAATAGCAGATAATTGTCTAAAATCAATTAAACAAACTGGTTGGCCATCTACTTACAATTTCGAATACATTTTTGTTCTCTGAACATTCCTTTTCAGAACATAAAAACATTCTTTTTAAGTGCCTGTAAAATACAGCTGATACAATAAATGACCAATAAATCTAAAATATTAGCATAAACCTAGGATAAACGTTAACTAAACAAATAATTTTAAACCTGCTTTTCAGTTAAATAAAAGGCTCCCAGAAAAGCTTGTAGAAATCAGAAATAAGACAACAAATCAGAATTGTGATTCATGCTATAAAAATTATGGTTAAATAATAACTCTTTTCAAGTTAAACCCAGGAGTCTAGGACAGATGACAATTAATGAATTATGTCAATGCCCAGGTACCTGATTTATGAAAATTTATGAAACTAGAAACGATGTCATAATGTTTTATAGATGCTTTTTAAAAATAGGATAACTATACATTCCAGTTCCTATGATTAGGACAACTATAAACTATCTCTAAGTACACTGTATTATTAAAATTTTATTGGGATGGGAGAGGGATTAACCATTAGTGAACTCCTATTATAATTATACATTATTAGCAATAGCAATAAAGACTACTGCTTGGGGTTCAAGAGATGATACATATACCAGTCAAGTAAACTAAGTTAGGAATAGGATGCTTTCCTTGCACGTACAAAACATCCTAAGCTCAAACCCGAGGAATCCCAGTTAAAGTAATCAGACAGCAACAGCAAGGACAAAACTTCAGCTGAGGAACAGGTTGGCCTTTTCCAAATATAGATTTATTGCTGGTGTTGGACTACAACTCCCATCATCAACTAGCCAACAGGTCAAGGGGCCTGCGATAGGGAAAACATGACCTCAACACCTCATAATTAGCTGTGTAAATGCATAAATAAAGCTGGAACTTCAAAGTCAGGAAAAGATACACTGAGGTAGCCAGATTAATAATAATCACTTGCTATATAATCTTAGGCTCCATATATTTAACATTCCAAATTGGTGCATCCACAATAATAAAATAAATATATTTCCTTGGTAATAGTGTGGTTTGGTGTAGTGATGAAAGTGAGGGTTAGGGTTAGCCTAACCAGGAGACTGCGAGTTCTAGTCCCACTTTAGGCATGAAAAACCAGCTGGGTGACTTTGGGGCAGACACTTTCTCTCAGCTGAACCTATCTCATAAGGTTTTTATTGTGGGGAATACAGGTGGAGGAAGGAGTATTAAGTATGTTCACTGCCTTGAGTTTACCTATACAGTAATAAAGGTGGGATAAAAATCTGATAATAAATAATATCATGGGGAGAATTCCACATCAACAAAATCTAAACTCCCTAGGCGTGTAATTCATGCTATTTTGCGGGGCAAGGAGGAGGAAGTAGCTGTTATGGATACGGAGCCTGGCTAAAAAAAGATGGATTCTGAGGCAAATCTGCCAAACTGGTATGTAAGGAAGAAAAACTTGTTGTACTATTGACAGATCAAGGAACTAGCATTAAATTGTTTAGTTAATCAGCCCTACAAAATATCAAGGCTATAGTTACGCTAAAAATGGCAGATGCGTCACCTTTTTTGGAAACATCTAATTTGCGTGTGATGAAATGCCGATGATGACAATTTTCATTCCCACTTTTAATCAGCAGAAACAGGAGCCTCCCCAAAAGCCAAACAGAAAGAACACAGGGAATGGGAAGGACACACAGAGAGAAAAGTACAATCCATGTGCATAAAGAAAGGGTGTGTGAGTGGAAGGGGGAAGGAAATCATATAATGTGGTGGCTTTAGTATTGGATTAGGAACTCTCTACTTCAAATCCACTCTCAGCATGAAACCTACGAAGCAATTTTCAGCCAGTCATTCTCTCTCTCCCTGCAATGCTGGGTGGTTGTAGAGAAGTGTGGATGAGGTAGTGTTAGATATAGTGGTTTGCTTTCTTGGAGGGGATTCAGATAACAACAACAAGAACAATAATAATAATGGCAGCATAGGATTCTGCTCTTTTTCATACACAGGTATTGCTCGAATTGCAAATTTGTTTACTGACTGTTCAAAAATACAATGGAACTGGAAAACGTGACTTATGACTGGTTCTCGCATTTAAGACCATTGAAGAATCCCCACAGTTCAGGCAGTCCACGTTCTGGCACTTGGCAACCAGCTTGTATTCATGATGGTTTCACTGTCCTGCAGTCAGGTGATCACCATTTGTGATTTTCCCAGCCAGCTTCCAACAATCAAAGTCAACAGGGGAAACACCATCATGGCAGAAAGGTCACAGAGAGAGTTGGGTATGACTCACTTAGCAATCACCTTGCTTAGCAATGGAAATTGTGGTTCCAATTATGGTCAAGGATTAGCTGTATTTCATTTTACAAGGAATAATTTGGTTGACTTACATGGCCCTATATCTTAATAGATTGCTTGGTTAAGAGCCAGCACACAGCATTATTTAACAGAATAACAGAGTTGGGAGGAACCATGGAGGTCTTCTAGTCCAACCCCCTGCTCAAGCAGCATTACCCTCATCATTATTATCACCATCGATGTGCTTCAATGCATCATCCCAGATGATATTCCAATGCAAACAAAAGCAAAACTGACCAAATTCTGTGCAAAAAAATTCTGACACCCGCTATGTGGGTTTGGGTTATGGTTATTTTAAAGAACAGCAGGGACTAAAGAGGGAAGCTGAATCTCTATTCCCTCGATGAGTAGGAGAAAGTTCAACTTCTTTATAATTTCTATCACCCCATCATGTTTTAGTCATCTTACCCAGTGACTAGGACTAGGCTGAAAGATAATGGGTGACTTAAAAAAAAAGAGGGGGGGGAGGAGGAACCAGCAGTATTGAAGTATATAACCAGATTGGCTGTTCTTAACCTGAGTGTTATATTGGTAAAACATTCTATGAAGAATTCCAATTTCATGCTGTTTTTTTGACCCTGCATCTTCTATTTCCATCTGCCTCTCCTTACAACAAAAATGATTAAAAACTGTTTCTTACTTATGTTTAAACTTTGTTTTACAATTTTGCTCAAACAAATTCAATCTTTTAATCGTTTTAAAAATTAACCACTACTATTCAGCTTAATCACAATACGACATACTGTCATGAAGTATCTCAGCTGCAAATCCCCGTAATACAGGTAGCAGTCCTCGATTTGTGACCACGATCAAGCCCAAAATTTATGTTGCTAAGCAAGATAGTTAAGTGAGTTTTGCCCCATTTTTATGACCTTTCTTGCCACGGTTGTAAAGTGAATAATTGCAGGTGTTAATAACATGGTTGTAAAGTGAATAGGGTTAGCCCACTGACTTTGCTTGTCAGACGGTCACCAAAGGGGGTCACATGACCCCGGGACGCTGCAACCGTAGTAAATGTGAACCAGTTGCCATGATCGCGTGACCATGGGGTCGCTGCAACCGCCATGTGAAAAATGGGTCCTTAAGTCGCTTCTTCCAGTGCCACTGTAACTTTGAACGATCCCTAAATGAAAGTTTATATGTCAAGGACCACCTGTACCTATGTAGAAGGAAATGTAGCTTTGCCTTCTCAACAATTGCTCGCTGGAGGATGTTTGAACACTTCCTTTTGTGTGGGGTGACACATTGTCCAATTACGCATTCTTTTTTAGCTGAGGTATCACACTATGTTATTAGAAACCACAACTCTATTAATGGATAACATTTTGGAAACAGTGTTTATAACCTTCTGTAGTACTCACTTCCAATGCAAGTAGCATTCCATAGACCTATAAGAGTATGAATATTATTACATTGCTCTTCCATTATACAGGATTTTATTAGGTCGCTAATTAGAACGATATTTCTGTTCTTTATACATACAGTAATCTATATATAAGACTTCTTTTTTGGAACTCTGCACCTGTTTGAGGATTTCTTGGCCATGAAGACTGCAAAATATAGGAGCTGAAGTTGATTGAATCCAAAATGCTCCACTCTGGAGATAATTTAACTACCAAGTGTATAGTTACACTTTTGCAGACCATTCTAACAAAAGATGAAAAGATGTTTAGTAACTCTGGCATTACAGGCAATGGTAGTTTTTCAGAGCAAGCAACCCTGAACTTTAACAACAAAGCTGGAGGAGAGCAAATGTTCACAAATGAATTAGCTTTGAAGGCATCAGATGGCATCATCTGCAGATTTAGCAATCACAAATGAAGGCTGAGGTGCATGAATCAGAAATGAAGAAAATTTAAAGTGATGCTGTTTCAGCTACTGCTCAAACAGCAAGGAAAAGCTAAACTGGATCAGTCTGGCAATGTATTAAAGGTATTTGACAACAACACTAACCATCTTGGCAGCTAGGTTCCCTGTTTAATCTTCCAGAACATGAAGAATAATTTATCTGAACACATTTCGAAATCTTTCAAAAGAACAGGGTGGTGTCCATTTTTAAAGCAGATTAAAGAATCTTAAAGGTCTGTGGAGAAACTGGGATCCCCAAGCAAATCTTTGAAGTCCCATTATGAACAATCACAAATTCAAAATAGGTAAAATTAATGATGACCATGCTCAGGTTTGCCTTAAGATGACCAGGTATAAAAAAAACAGCGTTCAGATAACTTTTGCGTTGAACAATAATCAGTGACAGTCCCTGTGTTTCCCTAAAATTTGGTTTGGATATATACAAGAACAGAACAAGAACCAGACAGTTGATGCCAATGCTTTTTATGTACTTCTAGCTGCTCATTGTCTGGATTTTTATATAATCTCCTCACTACTCATAACAGAACCATTTTAAAAATGTGGAAGGTTGTGGGGAGGGGGGGGAGAGGCAGACAGGCTAAAATGACCATTATCCTGTGTGCAGGGAATCTGAGGGGATGATGTCAGGGAAATTATCATATAGTCCAGCTTGGCATCTTCCAAATTTGTGCTCTTCCATTCCCAGTATTTCCAATGATGACCAAGCTGGCTCTGAGGCAAGGGCAGGCCGGCAAGCCTCCAGCACAAACCCCCCAACATTATTTTCAGATCTTCTGAACCCCCCGGCACCCCGTCCAACATGTCGCAGGCGACCTTACTTCATGGGGCGGGCTTCTTCATTTGAGTGCTGTTTGAAAATATGGTGCCAGTTTGAATGTGGAGCCTCAGTTTGAAAACTGCACATGCTCAGTAGAGGGAGGGAAAACTGCACACGTTCAGTAGAGGGTTGCTGCTTATTCATCAAGAGTGTCCTCTTTGCCCCCTTTTTGGGGGGGCAATTAGCCCCCCTACGGTTTGGTGACCCCTACAGTGCTGATCTTACTACGTTAAACTATCTATGTGCCAAGTTTGGAGGAGATTGGTGGAGAACTGCAAGTTTGCATAGAGCACATAAAAACACACATCCCTCCTGGACTTTTGTTTTATAGATATAGATTGCCATTTTAAGGTTAATGATATATCCTTAATAGTAGAACGTTAACAGAATATTCAGATACAATTGTTTGTTTGTAAAATTTCAATGTGAGGGAATCAACAATCACTTTAGAGGCTTACTTGTTCACTGGCTCATTTTCATTCATTTAAAAAAAAATCTTCCCAAAGTCTACTACCATCCATGCTTGTTTGTCACAGATACTAAATCCACAGCTAATATTAGAAGATCCTTTGAAGCCTGTGTTGCCGCCTCGAGTTCCCCTTTGGGGTGAAGAGAGGCGGGGTATAAATCCAATAAATAAAATAATAAATAAAATCAAGTCCTTCGTAGGAGTAGCATAAAATCTCATATGTAATTTCTGGAATATAGTTGCTCTTCATACATTGCAAAACACAGTAATATATTTTGTTTACTTATTGCTGTGTTCTTGTTTTTGTTAGCAATCAATGAGTCATTTTTGGGAAGTAAGAATATTTTCCTTTACATTTGTTTAAAATAACCTAATATCCATCCCATATTCCTACTGACCCCACCCCCATCCCCACAGCAACATGGAACTATCCTTTATACCTGAATCTATAACATCGTATAACATCAAAAGGCACCTGCTTCTCATTTGCTAACGCACATGACAATTTTCTGTAAACACCACCATGTATCTTTTCAACATTAATGATAAGATTCTTGTCTTTACCAAGGCTGTCCATAGCTTTGCCATACCACCTTCTCCTGTTTCTAACAATGTTCTGGCCCTTGGCCCTAGCATTCATTCTTCGAGCACTTGGCAATCTCAGACATACTGCATCAAACTCTCTTTGCATCTTCAAATTCTGCCACTCAGGTTTCTTCTTCCTCCCACTTAAATCTGGAGCTTTCTTCAATAAATAAACCTGATGGGCAGTTGCAGTCCAGTGCTTAGTTTGGAAGCATGCCAGCTGCCCAGAAAAAAGGACGAAAAAGTAAGCAGGAATATCGTGCTGAGGAAGGGAGTTTAGAAAATATGTAGGGGGCATTCTAGTAAATTGGTGACATGGTTAGATCCCCAATAGCAATCACTTTATGAATGAGCAAGCCCCACACCAGAACTCACTATGGGAGAACAGAACACCCACACTATAGAAAACTCTCAACATTTCAAATAAGCTCACTTGGGTCCTTTTTCTATTTCTTCTCTTGATTTTTTTTTCTTTTCGGTGGTAGTTCCAACCCCTGTCGATACAGAGATTTCAAACTCCTTGGGGCAGACGGTGATCTGTGTTTTCCTCCTCAGATTACTCTGTGAAGGGTCATAGATAGTGTCGATTCTATATGAATATAATAATGCCACTGAACTAAGTCTAAATACCCTTTCAGTGACTGTGGCACAGCACAAGCAGTAATAAGAGAGAACAGCATGTGTGTCAATCTCAAAATTAGAGATGAAAAAGAACAGCATAACCTTGGGGTCTCTAGTGCTTCTCTCTGAATCACTACAATTACCAACCATTTTCAGAAAATTCTCATCAACCAATTTCATGTAGCCAAAATAATGGGAGCAAATATCACAAATAGAATAGGGCACAAATGGTAATTTTACTTACGGGATGTTGGGGCTTGCCATTTCCAATTAGCAGGAACTGTGAAGTGGGCATTACTGGCAATGTGAATATAGTAATTGGGGTTGATTTCATGGCGCCTGGCCAAATCTGGCTGACTAGCGCCTTGGCGAGTTAATTATAGCTCTCATCACAGAGCGGGGATACTTTGCTGTGAAGCTGAGACATAATTGAACAGCAAGACTATAACAAAACAACCTTGATGTGTCATGGTGGCAAGTAGTGTGTGTGTGTGTGTGTACATTTTGTTCAGAAATTGCAAAAGGAAGAGCACTCTTGACAAAGTCTGCCAGTTTCCATTGCTACATAGATTAGCAAGTGCCTCCTGCCCAAATGACTTTTGAGATCATCAAGAAGCTATTAAACTCAGAATCTAACACTTATAACCAAGGTGCTTGGATAAAAATCATCATTTATTATGAATAATGCTCAGTGTGAGGTCTGTTGACCTTAAGTCTCAAGATTTACTGAACTGTTCCAGTTCACTATATGGTACAGTCAAATTCTACTCTTCCTTTTACTCAGTGGAAGGTTTACTTGAAAGCAAGCTCATTAACATACATAGGATGCATAACCAATTACTTGACTACAAGTTTCTGCTAATGTTTTTCTTCTAAGAGAAAAGACTCACAAATGTGGTCAAAAATGTAACTCTGAAAGTATTTAAATATCATGAGGACAATATTACACAATATCTGACATACAGGGATGGGTTTCTCCCGGTTCGCTGGTTACCCGCTTTGTGGAGGCACTTCCGATTCGGCTGTCAAAAGCGCACTGCACGGGATCGACAGAGAAATCTTCGTGGTATTCTGAAAATACTGATCCAACAGCTGTGCAGCGGCCATCCACGGATAGCCACTGCACAGCTGTTGGATCAGAGTATTTTCAGAACACCATCAAGATTTTGAAAGCGAACCGGGAGAA
>JANHGC010001276.1:74274-84542 GCA_027560395.1 Boaedon fuliginosus | reverse complement strand
AAGAAAGAAAGAAAGAAAGAAAGAAAGAAAGAAAGAAAGAAAGAAAGAAAGAAAGAAAGAAAGAAAGAAAGAAGAGGTGTGGTGGTGCTGTGATTAGAATGCAACGTTGCAAGTTAATTCTGCTGACTGCCAGCAGTTCGATCCTGACTGGCTCCAGGTTGACTCAGCCTTCTGTCCTTCCGAGGTTGGTAAAATGAGGACCCAGATCATTGGGGGGCAAGAGGCTGACTCTGTAAACTGCTTAGAGAGGGCTGAAGTGGTATATACAAGTCTAAGTGCTATTCCTATCATGATTTCACTTGGGCTCCCTTAAAAAAGGCCAAGCGCCCATTGAGGTTCATAGGGCTGGTAAGCTTGGCTGCAGCCTTAAGGTTTAACACAAGGAACCCAGAAACAGGCCTGAACTATCCATGCTGTCCCTGGTACATCTTGGGCCAATCCAAAGGATGTGCTGGGAACTGTGAGATGGGCAGGAAATAATAAATGTGAGAAGCAAAACTGAATAGACCCCAAAAAATTGCACACGGGGCGGGTTATACAATCTGGCCTCATTCACCTTGCCAAACCCCGATGCTTGCTTCAGGCTGAAACGCGAGAGGATCCTCTCATTGAGGATAGGTTGACAAATGGTGTCCAGACATATTGTGTGTTTTATTTGATTTGCTTTAGTGAAACTACAGACCACTGTTTTCAATTAGGGAACTTAGCATGTGATGCAATCCCTCATTGAAATCAATAGGACTTGGGTCAGACCTGCATAATGGCTGTCAAGGCATAATTTTTCTCATTTTACTGTATTATCCCCTCGTACAGATGTCCCTCTTTCCTTATGTTCTCCGTTAAGAAATGTCTGCGGAATTTATGAACTAACTTAAAAAAAACAACAACAACAACCCTTCAATTTTGAAGGAACGGGGTCGAAGAAATGCTTGAGATGTCTTTTCCCTACCCAGGTAGAAAAAGGAAGTCTCTTTCTCTAATTTTCTCTAGCTATCTCCTTTATCTAAAAAGAGCCTCAGGGGCGCAGTGGTTAAATGCAGCACTGCAGTCTCTGCTGACTTGTTCAGTGGGTTGTCAGATCGAATCCCACCAGAATCAGGGTTGACTCAGCCTTCCATCCTTTCTAAGGTCAGTGAAATGAGGACCCAGATTGTTGGGGGGCAATAGACTGACTCTGTAACTGCTTGGAGAGTGTTGTAAAGCTCTGATAAGCAGTATAATAAAATCTGAGTGCTATTTCTATCTCTGTTGTAAGCCGCCCAGAGTCCTTCGGGAATTGGGTGGCATAAAAATGTAATAAATAAAATAAAATAAAATAAAATAAAATAAAATAAAATAATAAAATAAACAAACAACTATGACAAGGAAGGTCATGTAATGGGGCAAAACTGACTTGACAACTGTTTTGGTTAGCAACAGAAATTTGGGGCTCAATTGTCATTGAAAGTCAAGGATTACCTGTACTTTTTGTTTTTTAAACAAAAAAGTATTTCTCAATTCTTGTGATTATTCCTCTCCATGGTCCGTATTTCAATACTTCAAAGCAGGGCTGTCAAATTCGTGGCCCGTGGGCCAGATGCGTCACGTGCTGGCCACGCCCCATCCCGGTTTAGCGAAGGGAAAAACAGTCCCAATACATAACGTGATGCTGCTGTGATGATGGGAGTTTGACACCCCTGCTCTAAAGATTTCCCAAAGACAGAAAAAAAAATGACAGTACTAGACTCCCTGCTTGGCCCCCTATTATGGAATGCACATTTATACTCTTTCACCAAAAGTCTGTTTCTGTGAAGAATCAGCAAGCTAAACACTGTTAGCCATGTTGTTAACTCGTTTTCTAAAAAGTAAAGAATCGACGTACCCAATATCTATTCCCAGCTCATATGGTTAAGTTGGAGGTTTTTCTTTCTTTCTTTCTTTCTTTCTTTCTTTCTTTCTTTCTTTCTTTCTTTCTTTCTTTCTTTCTTTCTTTCTTTTTTCTTTCTCTTTCTCTCTCTCTCTCTCTCTTTCTTTCTTTCTTTTTTTAAAAAGAGATCATTCAGTATATCTGAGGATAATAGATTGGCATCTGCTAAGCTCATGCAAACTATTTTAAATTTATACAATTGCTTCTGACAAAGACACAAATTTGCTCCAGGCCCTGACTAGAAAATTGGATGATTTCTTCTCATCACTGAGGCTAGATAGTCTGTGCGAGAAGTACACAGAAAAAATCAGCTGCATGTTTTGGGTAGGGAGACCAGATGTTCAGGCCCAACCATACATTCAGTTTTAACCATGGCTGCGTAAATTCCTCAATGCCACAAAATACAGGTCTTGTTTTAAATGTCTTCAGGTTTAACAAAATACTGAAGTCATGATTCTACTTACATCAAGTTATTTATTGTTTAAAATGGTCTGTGCACAAGCATTTCTGCAAAAGTAAAACAGAAATCAAATGGCTTTTTGTGATTAGTAAAAATACATATACATTTTTCCACACCTAATTATGGTCAAGAACAAAAGCACAGTATTTTTAAAAAGCCCCTTCATCCCTGGAATGATGCTTGCCAACTAAAACACCTATTATGAATTTATTAAAGGCCTATGCAAACATAAATTATGGAGCCAGACATTTTAAAAGGGGAAAAGTGATTTATTGTCACTCTGGAGACATAGAAGAATAGCAGCGCAGTTTTATTTTTCCATATATTCAACACTAAAAATGTGTTAATTCAAAAAGAATTCCACATTAAAAAAATTGTTTCTCTACTTCTCCCATACATTTTAATGTGATTGTAAATCGTTCTCAAGGGGCAGGTGTCATATAATACAGAAAGGGGTCATTTGGGGTGGAGACTTTGAGTGGTGTGTAGATGGTGGTTTTCTGCTTGCTTTAAACACTTTACTTTTTAATGTCCCACTAAATTCTCTTTTATTTTTCCAGCAGTGTGATTGTCCTTCTGGATACTACTAACAACTCATTATTAGTCAAATTGCTATCTTAGGACACAGTAAAAATTTGGAGGGTTCCACACTCAGATGTTATGTTTCTGCCATGCAAATGAATTCATCAAATCCTTTTTATCTGCAAATTCATACATTAATTCATAGTTCCCTATAACATCAGGCATGGAGAATCTCCAATCCATGAAAAATTCAATGCCCTGCTTCTTTTCTGTCTGGCCCAGCAACAAGAGAGAAGAGAAGGGCTTACTTTTCAGCTATACAACTAGTCCTCAAGTTACAACCACAATTAAGACCAGAACTTCCACCACTAAGCAAAGGGGGAATTAAGTGAGTTGTATGAGATTTTTCAAGCTATTTTTGCTTGGTTTTTTTGATTATTTAGTAAATATGGCTTCCCCCATTGACTCTCTTGTCAGAAGCCTCCAGGGAAGGCCACCAATGATGATCGCATGAGCTTAGGGTAATTCAACCCTCATAAATACATGCCAGCTGCCAAGCATCCAAATTCTGATCCACGTGCCTGTGAGTACGCCACAACAGTTGTAAGTGCAAAGACCATTGTAAATCACTTTTTTCAGCACCATAACTCTGAATGATTGTTAAACCAATAGTCTTAAGTTGAGGGCCACCTGTATACCTATCATGTTCATCCTTTTCTCTTGGAACACCAAGCAAGGAAATTACCTATCCCCACCGCTAATCTGCATGGGTCAAAATTGATGTGAATGGGAAAGATGTATCCAAAAATAGGGATCTGTATGAAAATGGATGGTGGTACACACATTTAATTTGCTTTGTTCGCAGTCCTGGAGGAAGTATCTTCTTCTAGATGGAGATGATTAAAAATTACATATCGTATGCTGTACTTAGGAGGCTGTTCATCTCCTTCAAGTGTGAAATGGTCACTGACCCAAAGGTTAGATACAGAAGAGAATCACTTTATACCTTGATGTTCATTCCTCTCCCCCAATCTCTTAGCAGCAAGAGTGCAAAGTAATGTTTCTGCATTCCAACAGTCTTAGGGCACCATGAAATTAAATGTGTGAGTATGGGCTCTTGTTCTAATTTCTGTAATGAAAAATTGAAACATGGAATAAAATCTGATATGAATAAGCACTTTCTGACTAAAGTTAATTGAATAATGGCCAGAACTAGAAGGGAGTCCTAAGAGATATGAAACACATTTATACTGTGCATTTGTTAAAAATTCTGGTAATTGTAGTCTAATACATCTGGATAGTACCAAGTTAGGGATAGACTATTTTACATAATTCATATATAAATTATAATAATTTTTTTTAAGTTCACATTTGTGAGCCACCCATCTCCCTCAAAGCAGGTCTCCAGTTGGTGTACAATAAAATGTCAGAATATAAAAATAATGTAATTCTTTTCTCTCTTAAAAAGTGTGATAGGAATTCTAATTCCAAAATCTTTTCCAACTACATCACATGGAGCAAAAACAAATCCAGACTGCATTCCAGATCCAATCTGGGTCGTTCACCAGGACCAGAGGTTTCGTCTTCCGAGTTCTGAAGACGAAACTCTGGTCCCTGTGACTGACCCAGATTGGATCTTGCAACATTATCCTGGCACACGTATATTTGCCTTCATACTGCATTCAGTTCAATATTTCAACTGACTATTTTTTAAATGTATTTTTAAACTCAATATTCTAGTTGGGGGGACGGGACTATATAAAACAAGGCAAAAAGCCTACATAGTAAAAAAAAGGGCTTTAAATAAATTATTGCTATGGCACACACACACACACAAAAGAACTTACACACAAAACTAAATTTAAGCCATTATATAAATTTACTAGAAGTATCTTAGGTAGTTCTAAGCTTATGAGAATGAGATCATGAGCTTTCTGAGGAAGGGAGAAAAAAACCATAAAGAATTTCTTCATGGTTCAAAATTTCCAATTCCTTAGAAGATAATTGGACGTTAGCAGTGGGCCATCAGAATTCTATAAATATTAAAAAGTTGGTCTGTTCAAGAGCTCTCTTTTTTTTGTCTTTTATCAACTCACAGGTTTTTCTTTTTCCAGATTATTTAGAAGCTGCTCGTTTTCAAAATGCACTTACTGCCTGATTATTCTCCATGATTTACCTTAGATTACAGCTGGATTTGACAATCAACCTCAAGGAAAGATATGATTGATAGGTTATTAAAAGACTGCCCTGTACTTTGGAGTTTTATCCACAAAACATCTTTCAAGGTCAGAAAGAAGAGCAATGAAACCAAGGAAACTTTCAAGGCTATCTATAGAACTACTTGCTAGTATCGCCAGAGAAGGAACCAAATTTACATCAGCTGGACTGTCAGCTAGGCCTGGTATAGATCAGGTGTGTCAAACTCACGGCCTGCGGGCCAGGTGAGTCACATGCTGGCCATGCCCACCCCCAGTTTAGTGAAGGGGGGGAGTCACGATATGTCACGTGATGACATGACACCATGAGTTTGACACCCCTGGTATAGATGATATTAACCACTATAGCAAAGAATAATTTATTTCGGCTTCTGAAGCATATTTAGAGTAAACAATATGGCACACAGATCCCAGCCCCAATTAGATAATGTTCTACACTTCAATGTCTTGGTCAAAATATGTATGCAGTAGCAATTACAGCCTCTCTCTGCAGACCAATTGCTTGGTGGAAACTCAATCAACAAGCCTCCTTTACATTGTCAATAATTCTGGGACATTTCAGCTAAGCTAAGGAAGTGTGGGGGAATGATAGTCAAACTACCCGTCCCTAGAAGAGGCAGATTAAGAGACATAATAAGAACAGCCACTCACACAGATCATAGTGACAGCTTTCCCTGGAGGTAGGTCCTTGAACTCTCAGGGGAACTGTTTATTATTTAAAACTTCTCAGAAAGCCAGGTCTAAAAATTGTCAGGCAGAAGGGTTTTCATACCTGAATTCTGCATTCAGATGAAACCTTAAACAGCTATTGCTGTAAGTGTTATATTTAACTAGTTAACATTTTCATTACTTATTTGTAGCTATAATGTAAATCTCCTTCGAACATAAAGTACTGTATAACTGAGAAAAATTCAACCCAGTTTCCACCTCTGGTACCGTACTCCGAAGGAATAAAAAGACAAGAACAAAATTAGCTTCTTGGTCCTTATTATGCCTCCAAATTCTCATTTCTGATCTTTTCAATACAGTCAGAACAAAGCACCTTATTGTTATTTACAAATGCGTTTCTCCTAATCACATCTTTATGGCCAATTTCAGCTCTTCAGAATGCCTGCGTGACTCTAAATTATCAGGATCAACTACATTTTCAAAATTAATAAAGAATGCTTAGATGCAGATCTACAGGAACTGCACAGCTGGGAAAGCAAAATGCCGTATTTTAATTAAAGCTACACACACAAACACTTTTTTAGATTTCTGGCAGCTTAATCCTGTAAAGGCCAGAACACTCAGTAATTAACTATTTTATTAAAGCTACTTACTGCAGACAATTCAAATGCAGGCTATCATCATTATGTAACAGAGCCTACTGTACAGTCTTAGCAAGGCCTTGTTTAGAAATGCCATATTTTGTCAATTGTACTGAAGGTCTAATAGCAAGGCAACTCATAAAATTTTCCTTAAAAGTTGGCGATTTATTTACAACGGGACAAAGATTTGCAAAAGAATCTATTATACCACGGCTGTTTTTTGAACTTCTAAAGAATGGTGGCATTTCCCTAAGAATGACATAAATGAGAACCTGGGGAAAGATAATCTAAATTCTATGTCAGGTTTCGTGAAAAACCAATGGTGAACAAGAATTTTGCCAGTGCCAAAACCATTAGTTGGCTTTTGACTTGAGTCAGATTTAGACACAGAGAATTGAACATTTCCTGCCTATCCAGACTTCCCTTTTCCTTAAACATGTGACTCATCATGCTAATATAAGCAGCGAGTTTTAGAATACATGTTTGTGTTAATTGGGATTTGCCAAACTGTATTAACGGGGGACAAAACACTTGGGTCTTTAAATAATGTGATGTATTTGCTTTCTTAATGAGGAATCCAAAGGAAAGTGGGTTTGAGTAGCAATGTCCTGATTTGGAGAATAAATCTGACATTCCAGAGTTGATTATTATTATTTAAGAGGGATTAGTTAGTTAAGGAAATACTGGGACATGTTATTATATTCCAGTTTGCTCACACCCAGGGACATGTTACTATACCCAAGTTATTCATATTACGAACTCAAAGTGAAACAAGGTCTCTAAGTCAGTTCAGACAATTCTAACGTAAAATTTACAATTGGTTATTTTAAACATTCCAAATATCTAATGAAGCACTAGCTTAGGCACTCTCTGCATACTGTACATCAACTAAAACATATTTAACAAATCTAGGATGCAAGTTTCAGTACTGCGCTTGACCAGGCCTATTAAAGCAACCAGAGGATACTTATGGTAACAATCATTATCTCAATTTCAGGGTTAAATTATTGAGGGAGGTGGCCTCTGGCTTCTGCAACTGACATTACAGCTATATTAATCCTTGAACAGAATAGGGTACCAGATGTTTTCCAAAATAAGTGGGGACGGAGGGAGAGAGATCTGGAGGGCAAGGATAAGCAGAAGAAAATTTAAAGGCACAGAAACCATTCTTTTATCCTCAAGGGTACCAATGCCCGCACCAGCTTTTCATATCATACTTATGTGGTCAAAGTAAGGCCAAAGGATCTGAGTAATTCACCACTGTGGAACTGTGCTATATTTCTCTAGCAAGAACTTAGCTTCAAGAAACATTGGCTCTCTTGCTGGAGCGGTTGTCCCAATTACAAACCCAGAGGTGGCTAGTGTTGCTGCTTCTCTTCCCAAAGGCACCTCAAACTCCTTATACAGCTGGTAGGATTACAAGCCAGAAGGTACGACAGGAATTTACTAGGAGTACTACCTAGAGAATCTGCCTAATGGACTCCTCTATTTTTCTTATCTCTTAAGCAGTTAACACCCTAGTCTGCAAACACATTTCAGGGCGTAACTGCTACTGACAGTTGAGTATGGTAGAGGCTCTGCTCTAGGGTTCTTCTAAATACCAATTTAATTGCAACAGATTTTAAAATAGTTCTTTGGCATCTTGGTCAGCAACAGGCAGAAAGCTGGGAGCCAAGAGACACTTAATTTCTAACCTATGGGCAAAATCAATACAAAAAAAATGAAAATAATTCAAAAGACTTCAAACGCTAAATGCCTGCTGAATAGAGAATCTCCTGGAAGCTGAAGACACACACATTTTCGCTGCTACTCACAGAAAAATAGGTCCAAGGGTGTGCTAGACTAATCTGATGATTAAATTAAAGGAAATTAACATTTAACTATAGCACTGTACATTTTACAAAATACTATTAAGGATTTTGTTCAGTGACATCTACAAAAGTAGGATCTTCAAAATGATCTCTTTTACTTCCCATGGGCATTTAGTAACTTTTCTTTTTAGAATTTCAGAGACTTTTAAAATAGCAATGACTACAATATTCTTTATTAAAAAACAACTTTAATCTATTTGCTCTAAAGCTGGAGATAGTGCCAAAGTACAACTAATTTCATTAAACATTTGGCATATTTGCAGGCATCGGAAAAACAAAAATATGTCACCATTGGCCATGCTCACTAGGATCACCCATATGTATCTCACTTTCTAACAGAACTGGGATAAATAAAAACCACTTCTCATTTTTTCTTTTTTTCCATCTATCTGGTGATAAGTTTCTTCTTGGGGAGAAGGAATAATAATATTGTTATACGGTGTTTTTCCATTGAGAATGGATTATTATTATACATGGACTGTGCCAGGATTGAAGTAATTCTATTCTATCCATTCTATCATCTTAAACCCTGCTTTAGTATAATTTATTAAATGTGCTCCAGCCACCCTCACCATTACACCCTGTGTAGTATAATTAATTAAAACAATTAAACAGTCATCAATACTTTGCTCTGGTACTACTTCTATTTTTATAGAACTTTCCATGTTTTACTTCATTTTACTTTTTTTTTTCCTTTTTGCACTTTTGTTAGAATGTTAAAGATTGGTTATGTTTTTAATATGGTTTCCCTAAAGGATGAGGAAATAAAGCTGTTAAATATTGGTAGAGTGCTCCCCAAAGGCAGTTCATTCGATGTATGGATTAAATATTAATAGGAATGATTAAAAGTTCTTTGTAAGGACCAGCACTTATTGTGACAATGAGAGGCCAGATTGCAAATATTTCAGGTGAACTGATCTTTTCTTTGGTTATGTCAATAAAAATTCTTACTGATGCCTGTAATCACCTGAGAGAGCACAAGATGGCCCTGTCGGTTCTTGCTCTTGGAGTGATGGCCTTAATCTTGCAAGGCAGGCAGAAACTACATTTTCAAGCACACTGTAATTGTTTTAAACCATTCCCATTTCTTTATTTTAATTTTTAGTTCCTAAATGAATCCACCACATCACCAACATAGATGGAAACGTTTTCATTGGTATATGCCTTTGTGTGTGTGTGTATAGACAGACAGACAGACAGAGTTTGCATTTATACACACACACATAACACACACACACACACACACACACACACACACACACACACTCAAATTATATAGTGTAAACTTTCCTAGCTGCCCAAGGTCACATTAGTCATATGGATAGTCAGACTAATCAATTTAAACAAACAAATAAATAAATGACAAAACTCATGAAGCCAAAACCATGCATTCCAGAAGTTGACAAGGGTGTGGGGGTGTGTTGTTTTTTTGTTTTAGAAAATGATCAAATGAAAAACACAAGATTTATAATGAGCTGGATTCTTGATAACCTTAAAACAGGAGGCAGGGGTGAGAAATAGATTTTTTAAATTTTATTTTAGGCCTTCTGAATCATAACACCGTCAGTCTATCCCAAGAACGACAGATAAATGGTTGTGAAGCCATGACATATTAAGCATGAAAAATTCAAAAAGAAGTTTGTGGACGTGCTGTATTTGTGTGGGAGTGTTACTGAAGAAGAGGTCTAAATAGCTCAATCATTTCTACAGACTTATGTCAAAAGTTAGGTCCCACTACAGGCAAATCAAAGAATGATATTATACTGGAATTTCTAAAAGATCCCATCTTCAAATGGCAAGAAAGGAATTTGAATGCCAGTATAATGTTATTTTTCTTTCATTCTTCTTACCAATGCCAGATTCCTAATATAATGCTCTGTAATTTGCCTACAAAACGTCCCCTGGCTCTTACTAGGCTCCATGTCCCAGCTGATCTTTTAAAAATGATACGGCAAACATTAAAAACTCAAAGCAAAGTTGTAT
>JANHGC010001276.1:45418-57516 GCA_027560395.1 Boaedon fuliginosus | reverse complement strand
ACTCCACAAGGGGTCATTTGTCACAGGGCCTGCTACGAGACCAACACGATGTACGTCACACAGAGACGACATTTTTAACTAATTTAATTGTCGCCGAAAACAGGGCTCAGGGGGAAGTTGCTCTTGCCATCACCTCTTCAGGAATTACGGAAATGTTAATGGAAGGATAGAGGACAGCCCATTCCGTACTTACGTTGCCATTTCACATCGCCATTCCTGCCTAATACAGGATTAGAATAAATAAATACCCAGACAATGCCAGGTTATCAGCTAGTAAAAGATAAAAAAAAGTATTTTCCATATGTTTGGTGGATATGGAAGGAACACCCTCCATGAGGTACCAGGATCTATTTGTAAAGAAAAAACTGAGGAAAAGGCATCTGGATATAGAAAAAGATATATTGATGGAAGGAAGTGCCAAGATGCTCTCTGAATCATTTTTTCCCCTTTGAATCCAGCTGGTTGTACTGCCTCAATTAACAGGTTTGTCATAATTTAATCAACTATAGATACACCACATTAGGTAGGAATATTCCTCACTAGTAACTGGACTCTTAACTACCAGACAGATACACTAATGTCTTTGGCTTTCATTCAAGATCTTTTGTTAGGCTTCCACAGCTTCTGTCTCTAAATGACAGAATGAGCATTATATAGATATACATCATATTTTCCCGAAAATAAGACTCTGTCTTAGAATTTTTTGCCACTAAAAAGGTACCAGGTCTTATTTTCGGGGGGTGTTAGTTAGGGGCGCACATATATTAGACACACGTGTAAATATCAAACTAGAACTTACTTTCAGGGTAGGTCGTTTTCAGGGAAATGGTAGTATAAAGTTTGCTAAAGGTTATACACAAACAAGCAGTTCCTAAAAGCTGCCAGATTAAAATATAACTAACACATGCCTTAAAATCAGGTTTCACAGGCAGTGACAACCTTGACAATTTCCAGATGCAATTAAACCTTCCCCCCATTTATAACATCAATTTAGAACATAATCTAAACACCAAAACCATATCAAGAAGCACAGGAAGCACAGTCAATCTCCACATATCTGCTTGAAATTCCTCATACTGAGGAATATTTTCTGAAGGAAAAAAAAAACCAAGAATATTAATATATAATACAATAGAGAGCAAAATGTTCTGGTCCTAGCAGGGGCATAGCTTAATATTTGTACAAATAGATGCAATGTAACCCATCTTTAAACTCTGCGCACTGCCATCCCATTTCTCAACTATAATCACATCATTCATCATAACTAGTGGCATTACAGTACACTAGGAAATAATTAGCTTTACATGGAGTGTGGACAAGCCATAAAATTCTCTGGAGAAGATGAATGGATAAAAACTGCCCTCTGTAAACTTAACATTAGCTTTGTCTTGAACATAATGATCTCAGGTGTTGCTTATACCAAGAGACATCCCCTTTACTAAATTTGTAAAAAGAAGCCACACCATTCCCTACCTCTTTCATCCATATAAGTACCAAGGTCAAGCCTGCCATGCGACTTCGACATTCATGTCAGGAAGTTCTCGCCAGTACAAATCCTAGGTAACATTATGCTGCCATTTATTTACAGCATTTCTGAAAAACACTGCAAGCTTCTAACTTGAATATATAACTCGCACAGCACCAAAACTTCTGAATATCCATAGGAAGAATTTCAATTTTTACAGGCAATAAACATTAATTCTAAAGGACTAGAACATAAAATATATTTTAATGCCACATAAATCATTTTTCCCTAGACAAAGCAAACTGCCTGACAGTTTTAAGGACTGCGATATAAATTTTTATGGCAAATTATCTACATAGAAATAATCTTTCCAAGATGCGGTTTTAGCATCCATGTCTCATTTTCATAATGCTACCAATCTTTGCAATTGTCAGCTGCAAGCCACTCCAAACGCATTAGTGGTCGGTTATGCTTTTTTTGAGCTGGGAATTGGCTGGTTAATTTTGATCCACTTCAGAAGACTGGCTATGGATTTGACCCTAAAATTTTGCCAGTAGTGAGATAAGAGAATAAATGGGTTGTTTTTAAAAGCTGGTTTTATTTTTGCCATAAGCTTTATCATTAATGTCAGCAATACACTCTTATTTTTATGACACCTTGTCGTTTTTTTAAAAAAATATTTGATTTTTTTTCTTTTTACAACCCTGTAGTCCCTTAATTAAAGGTAGAGTCAGGACAGCTGCGTGGAGCTGAGCATTTACTGGCCGGATGCTCTTCCTGATGCCTACATGGAGTTTGCAGCAGATATTTTTTCCTTGTCCCCCAAAAGAGAAACATCTGCTCCTATGTAGGATTAAACACTCAACCTTCTGAGTTTTCATCTAATATTTGTGGGGGGAAATGCAACTAAAATTGTATACAGGTAGTCCTTAGTTAGCAACAGTAACTAAGACCAGGAATTCCATCACTAAGTGCTACTGCCGCCTCAAGTTCCCCGAATGGGTGAAGAGAGGCAGGATATAGATTGAAATAATCAAATAAAATAATCAAATAAAATAAGTGACACAATCCTAAAACACAATGTCATGTGACAATGCCACCTTACAATGGCAGTTCCAGTTGTGATTATTGAGCAAATCTAGTGTGGTCGTTAGGTGCCCCAAATGTGCTAACTTGAAGAATGCATTCAAAACCTAGGGCCAACGGAATTGAAATTTCAAGGATCCTCACATCAGTTGTATTCATAAAGTTGTGGCCACTGGAGTGTCACCACAGTTAGACCTGGTCACATTGTGATTTCCAACATTCTCTGCCAAGATAGTCAATTAGGAAGCCGGTAGGACCCTGAAAGTTGTTCACACTCTCACTGCTTTTTTGCCTGCCCATCATCATTCTGTTCCTCTGTTTAGGTAAGGAAATATCTCAGAAAGGATGAGCCAACAGGTCTTGGGTTGTCTATTGTCGGTCTGAAACTACTTTACTAGAACAGAATCTTGCAAATCTGAATATGCTTCTTGCTTCCCCCACATTACTTTCATGTGAAAACGGGGAGAAGCTTGTCTGAGATAATTTCTCCAAATTGTTTTATAGAACAGACTAAAGCCCTGCTTGTTTGAGTGTTGCCTTGGTAGCAGCTCTTCATCCTGTCCTTCAAGGCCATTTCATGTGCCCTCTACAGGAATAACTATTCCTAGTGATACAGTTTGGATGTTAACACTACTTAAGTAATAATTTGGAAGATAATGTCTCTATTCAAAGAGTGCTCCATATCATAGGCTCACATATTCTGCTTAAACTATTATTCATATGTAAGAGTCCAAATGAGGCAAAATAATTTTTAATGGGCAATGCTATGACCACTCTCAACAACATAAAGCACAGCTAAAGTGTTGAATATTGAAAGTTGCAGCCCAGTTATGTCTGGAAGGCCACTGTGCTTATATATATCAACCAGGACTATCCACAAAACAAATATCTCAAACATGAAAACATCAATTAAATCTTCATTCCCACAAAAGTAATTAATCTTATCTAGATAAACTGAAGAATTACAGTTTGATACTAAGTAAGAGCAGAAACATCAGCTTCTCCTCCTACAAAAAAAATGGAAAGAGAGAAACAATTGCATGAATCCAAGTATTACATATTCTCAACATTATTATAGTTAAGCAAAAGAGTAGACTGGAATGAAATATAAATAGAAAGTTACTCCTTGTCTTCACTGTGAGAAGACAACCCAATATATGAATATATTTATAAGATGTGTCAACAGCTCATTGAAATACATATTTCAAAACTAGACATTTGCTTACTGTAAATAACCTATAATCTTTAGGCAAAATATCTCCAAATCATATTGGAATCCCAAGCTCTGTCCGCAGGAACTATTACTATGAGCATTAGTTATTCAAACATTAAGGGTACACATTATCATGGTGCCAAGAAACGTTTTAATGAGAATAAGAGAAGAGTGCTACTTAAATCTGATTAAAACTTATATTGATATATGTATTTGTTTTGCCGAAAGAAAGTTGCAGCTAAGAAGCATGGATTGCTCTCAAGCATGTTCACACCTTCAAAATACAGTACAGTACTACAAAGGTTTGTCTACTTTATAGAAATTTTGATATCTTTCTTAAAACCAGTAGCAAATCCAGGGAATTCAGGAGACATAGGAACAAACAATGTTATCAACAGACTGGCATGAAGGTTTTAGCATAAACATATAGAAGTTGCTCTTCTATAAATTGTATACATATGTTAACCAATTAACTTGTACTGGTTGAGAACTCATTATGGCATTAAGACTTCATGAAAGTGGTGACTAAAATTATGGGTCCATTTCATAATGGATGGATTTACCACTAATCCTGCAAATATTGCTGCTGTTGCCTTCAATCATTGAGAACGAATCAAATACACACTTAAAATTATTCCATAGAATCAATTACATAAATTACTCAATCTCTAAAGTAAATTGGTGGCAAAATTTATGGCACAAAAAATATAGTAACAATGTATCAATTTAGAAAAGTTGGGACCAGAATATTGGATTAGTCAGTTGCGTGTCCATGGTGGGAGAAGAGATAGAATCTTATAGTGAGAACAGATGGCTACTACCTCAATTAATGAATAGTTGCTACCCTCGGTGGTACTACAGATGATAATTATTTACTCTGATTAATTACTCTCAATTTATAAGCTTATAGAACTTCAGCATCTGAAGTTTTTACCCCTTGGCACCAGAGGCCCATCAAATTAAAAATGCACTACTTTGCACGCTTGTCTTAATTTCAAAAGAAATCTGCCTTGGAATCTCTTTTGTTTAGAATTGATAATGAGGATATCAAAATGGCACATAGCTTCTGCCTTTCAAGATCAACCATCAACAGTAAAGGAAGAAGTAGACAAGACATATGTTACAGACTAGTGCTTGGTAGAGTAACAATGAAGGTCTTGGAAAAGACATTCAGATGCCATTTAGTGTGTTTTGACCCACAAAGATCAGAATACCATAAGCAATGGTATTCCCTGTGATACTCTGGAAGCAAAATTTGAAGAAACGGAATAGGAAGAGTATTGGCACTTTTGAACTTAGGTGTTGGAAAAAGAGTCTTGAAAATATGGACTGTCAAGAGAACAGACAAATGGATAATCAAACAAACCAAAACCAGAGTTCCCAATTGAAACACAAATGACCAGGTTCAAATTATCCTACTTCGGACACATCATGTGAAGACCTAGCTTTGTAGAAAAGACTCTGATGCTAACAATAATAGAAGGAAAGAGAAGAGCCTGGCCAGCAGCAAGATCATGAATGGAGTCAGTTACAGTGGCAATGGGTACACCATTGGAAGACCTGAAAGACAAGGTTAGGGACAAGATTGCCATGAGGGGGGGAAATCTATGCAGTTGCTCAGAGTTGACACTGACTTGATGGCACACAATTCATCTCTTTCCTACTCTACTCTAGCAATGCCCTTTAACACTCCAGATTAACCGTTCCTCTAGATATCTCTAGCTGACTTCTGAGACTATTTCTAAGAACTGTAGTTAGAAAAATAAAGTCAGCCTCGCAGGTCTTAGTTTCACCTCTATAGCTTTCGTCTATTATCACAGTAAGCAGTTGGTCCATGGAATCAGATACGATGGAACTCATGAGCACTAGCTATGGTGTTAAGATTGTCAAAAATTATGCTAGTAATAATAAAAAATGTAAGCACTATTTTCAATTAATATTCTAAAACGATTGCTTGAAACTTCCTCAGGTCCTGTTAATAGTAGCTAATAATAATAGTAGTACCAGGGTAGATTATATTTATTTTTCAAAACAAAAAATATTTTAAATGAAATCATCAATGAAATATTACCGGTAGTCTAAAAGGAATAGATTCAATTAAATTACCATGAACATGAAAAATTTACATTTATAGTTCCATAAAGTAATTGAAAGACTAACCTAAATATCAGATGGAGTAAAATCAGCACATGTAAAGACAGAGACAATTGAACTGAAGAGTACAGAGATAGTAGAACAAAAGAAGTCAAATCCTCCTATAGAAATTTAAAGATTAATAATGTGATGACTTCTTTTGCTGGAGTTTAATAATTTTTTTTTAAAATAGTATAAGCCATCTCAAGGCTTTGCTTAAATAAGAAAAATTAAATATTAATACAAGATTTAAGGTTTAACTATATAAAAATACCATTATATCATGTGCATGATTTAGTTCTTACTGTTCCTAATGTACTGCTCTGTCTGCAACTCAATGTAGCTAATAGATCACTATGAACTATTTTCTAAAAATTACGTTAAAAATTATATAGCGTACCATTCTCAATGATAAAAATTGCTGCTATTTTATCTCATACATTTTTATCTTTAGATATCCATCATTGTTTGAGAAGTATATGAAATGGTAAAGTTCTCTTGAAAATAATTTAATTCAGATATCTCTCTTGATGATTTAAATCAGTAATCTGAATCTCTATAATTTAAATCAATCCACCCTGGTTGGTGTAAATCAGTATCTATACTGAGGGATGAGGAATGTGCATTCCAAAATGTTCTTTCCTTACTAATGTCAGTTCACAGAAAACTATTTAGTCTCCACCCTTAGTTATTACTTACAAATCTGGATGCAATTTTATATGCAATTTAAGGGGGGAAAACACCTCTATATCCCAGATAGTTTCAAGATTATCTCAAGAGATGTTCAATCTTTACTCAATATTGAATAGAAAAGGACTGAATAAAAATACAGGCAGTCTGTGATTTTTTTAAGCTAACCCATGTAATAATATTACATTAAAATGCGTGATTTCTGAATGAAAACTGGGCAAGTTTCTATTCTTAATAACTTTAATAAAACTATGTTTTTATTAAATCATAAAGCATTCTTCACCACCAACTTAATCTTCCGATTTTGTCCACCCTCTTTTTCAAGTCCGTACTCTTTTTCCTTTTTTTAATGAGTAATTTGTTGGACCAAAGGCTTCTGAAAAGGGCTCCTTCTTGAATTTTTTTTCTTTTGATACAGACCATTGTCAATGACAAGAACAGATTATGCAACCTTAACAGAAAGATAATAATCTTGTACCATGTGTTCAAAGACAGCACAGATTTTGGCTTCCTAATTAACTGGCAAAACAACACTAACCTTTCCCTCCCACCCCAAATCAGGTTTCTCTTTCTCTCTCTCTCTCTTTTTTTCAGAAGTCATTGAAAAAAGTTCTGATTTCTCTAGGTGCATTCACAAGTTGACTCCACTACAAGATAAGCCACACTCACACAACTACTTTTTCACTCAAGAGTCTTCGTCTTTAACTTGACTCTGTCTGTATGTGGCAGAACTGTATTTTCTTTACTAAGGAACAACCTCTTTGGTTCATCCTCTCCTATGCAAATGATTAATGAACTAAAGGGGTTTTAGCGACAATAATTCATTCTTTGCATGGCTGCACTTGTTCCTTTCCCATCTACAGAGATTCTTGAAAAACCAAGGAAGGCATGGCTAAACTTTTAAGTTTTCTTTTTTATAGTAACATGCCTATTAACAGGCCGGCAGTGTCAATGAAAATAATCCACTGGAAACTAGAATTTTCAAACAATGGAGAAGTAAAGAGAGAAGAAGAAAAAAAAAATACGGGAAAGCCAAGGATTTGCTTTTGATGCTGGAAAGGCTCCAGTAAAAACTGGTTTGTACATGGGAACATGGTGTCAGACTAAAAAAGAATCAGCTTGTCTGACTTGTGGTTTATTTGACAGCATTCATCTTCTCTTGGCCCGATACAGAGCAATTAGTGCTCGTCAGTTGAATCATGTGTTAAGATCATCCAGGCATTTTTTAATTAGGGTTAGCTAAACAGACAGCAAACGAAAACTTGAGCAACTTAACTTTATACTTCCTTTGCCATGGGAGCTCTCTTTATCTTTGGCCCCTCCAATCCTTTTGTTGTTCTTTCTACAAGCAGATACATGTACCTTTGCAGGCATGTTCCTATTTCCAATTTTAGACTGTCTCACGTTCTTTCGATTCTTCCTACTTGATTATGTCAAATCCACTGAGAGGGAGAGAAATCTTTTCAAACATTCCCAAGCGGGATCTTGCTAAAAGTAATGTCACCAAACTTGCAAGGTATTTGTTATTTAAAATGAACACCGCGAGTAGGGTGCCAAAATCTAAGTAGCTTTGGTCAGATGGTTCTTTCGCACTGAGACGTACAAAAGGAAATACTGTACTTCAACCCTCTACATTCAGACTGTAGAACGCACATGTTCAAGATATCAAGGGGCTAATTGGTCTACACAGCTCTTCTAAGCAGTTAAACAAATGTGTGGATATGGCTCAGATAGTTCATAAGCATTACTAATGAGAATTCAAGCTCAATGGGTAGAGGCAGTCTATCTCTTGACACCTGTTGCTGATCAGCAAATAAAAATGACCAGAAAATATTTCTTTGGTTCTGTTTTGAACCCATCTGGCTGGACCCTCTATAAAGCATTAGATTGACAGAACGTCAGCTCAACCTGTCCAAGTAGTCTTTTATTTATAATTGTGTCCAGCAGGAAGTATTTCAAGCACCTTCTATTGTAAAAATATTCAGTTATCTGACAGAAAACTAATGAGGAATGCAGAATGCTTGGACCTTAGTCAGAATTCCTAGTTTATCCAGATTTAAAGTCTAAACTAGATAAGAGAAATGGAATGCATTCCTAAAAGCTTGGTTATAGGTTGAAATGTTTTCCTTAGCTAATACAATGTCTTTTTACTTTTCCAAATTTCCCTTCCAGATCTCTGCATCCACAGAAAGATAAAACAAACAGGCCGGTGTCATTTAAGATAATTTCCTTTTTAGGAACAAGGAGAAGAAAATATTGTCTCTTAAAATTAAAAATCAGGAAGCATTCCCAGAAAAGGCTAGTACAGGTACATAGCAAATCCTGAAACATCCAAAGCATTTCAAAACCCCAGAAAAAAATTAACAAGCTTATCTGTTTGGAGAGAAATCATATACACGAATTCCCACAAAGCCAAGTTTGAAATACATTTAAACCCTTGTGACAAATTCCTCTATGAATATCTAGCAAAGAAAGCTCAAGGAATTTTGGTCTTATGAATGCTATTTGAACACAGATGCTTAGCAGTGAATAGAAGAAACAATGTTTTCCCATCAGCTTAAATTTTCCATCATAATCCAGTTTAGTAAGGATAAAACCAGGAAATATTTAGGCCTACACAGTGGAACTGGTTTTGTACTGATGAATCCAGGCGATGATTCAGTGACTGATTCATTAAGGAAGATCGAAATGGAAGCTTTTTCGGCAACCAGCTCTGACATAGAAGGTTCACTAATTATTCACCCTGACAGTGGCAAGCAGAAGATGAATTCAGCAGAAGTGCACACCACTAAAATGTCAGTGAACTGCTCTTTTACACTATGTTCAGATGGCTGCAAACAACAGAAGCAAAATGCAGAGAGAAGAACTTGTAAATGAACGTCTGACACATACAAACTATCAGGGTTCACTAAATCCCCTGTTTCCAATATTGCAAGCATGCCTCTTCCTCAGGAACGAAAAAAGACTGGTCTTTCGGGAAAGGTCAGGAGAAATGGTCTGGAGGTCATTTGAATTGGAAACACTGGAGACACCTTTGGCTAGAGTTCCCCAATCCAACATACCTGCTTCCACCAGCTTTTCTGCTTCGAAGTATGGCAGCCTTATCCACTGTCAAGAAAACACAAACATACATACATACATACATACATACATACATACATACATACATACATACATACATACCTCACAGTCACAGCCACTTAGCTTTGCCAAAAAGACCAGTGAAAATTACAGAACCTAAGCGTACAATCAGATTTTTAATGTCCTAAGTTTGCACTGGCCCTTAAAAAGTTGCTTACATTCTCTTTCCATTTCTTAAAGAAATTGAGGCAATGAATGAAAATCTTTTAAAATTAATTATGAAATTATTAACTATGGTTACTGATGTATTGTCAGACCAGAAGAACTTTGCAGAGTAGCTTAGGCCAACTATTGACTGTTTATTTCATATTTAGACATACCTAGCAGACACATGTCACACACTATAAATATGCATGCTTTCGTATTCTTAGAAATTAAGACTTGCCATCCCCATGTGGAATTCTGCCAAGCTTCCCAAATTTCAAGAGACTGTTCCAGGTCAAACAAACCCTGAATACTGGAAAGAGATATCTGAACAAGAGTTTGAACATTAATTCCTTTTAGAAAGTGAGAAATGACAACATACACTTTTTTCTACATCTCTCACGAGACACGTTCTCTCAACATGACCATCTCCATTTGGAATTTTGCGTTGACCCTCCCTCACAAACATCTTTGTTCACTGACACAACAATGTTGAACACTGGCCTACAGACTTAGAACATAACAATATGTTGAGGAAGCTATAAAGACTGACAAAGTTCATTTGTAAAATAAAAGAAAACTCTGCAACAATAAAGTTCACCTGCCCTGCAGGAGGAAGAGGAAAAAGGAGATATTGCCAACTTGCTCCTATCCTTCAAATCACGTTTCAGTTGGCCTTGAGACATTTCCTGCAGAGGAGGCAAGATGGGACTACTGAAATCTTTCCCCATTTCTATAAATGTTTCCCTCTCAATAAACAGAGATTTCTTTGCAGTAATTAGTAGAAAGAAGCATTGTTGGAGAACATCTGAAACCTTTTTTAAGAGTCCTGGGGGGGAAATTCAGCCTTCTGATGCTTCAAGATGAAAAGGAATAGGGCTTGAAAACCTGAACTATTTTTTCTTAATCCTAACCCTAACCAAATTTAAAAAAAAAAGATTTTAACATTCAAAACTTCATACCTCATGCAAAAGAAAAACTGTGCACAAAGACTGGTTTTAAAATGCCTTTCATGTAACTGTTTAGTGTATTTATTTGCTTCCAAATAAGTAAGAAAAAATATCATAGCTGTTTAATACATTATGCTGGTATTACAGGAATTCAAGACCATTTTCTTATACCGGTTACAGAAATTCAAGGCAGTTTCCTTAAACAATTAAATTTAAACAATTAAATTGTTTAACTTAAAACAAAAAAATACAAATAGGGAATATGTACTCGCTGGGATCTACATAGCCATTTTCTAACAAGCCTGATTTTTGATCCACTTGATCCAACCTTGCTCACAGGACGCATTTCCCAAAAGTCCAAAACAGATTTTTAGTTAAAAAGTTTTCCGTGAACTTCTGTGCCAGCCTCACAAGGTAAACCAGAGCAGCAAACCAACTCAAATATGCTAAAACCACTTTGATTGATAGTGGCTATAATAACAGAAACTTGCCAGACTGATTGTAGTGTACCTCCTCCCCTTTCTTATGCTCCTATGAATTATGGAAGTCTCTGTCTGAGCCTCTTCTGCGTATTTTCTGTCTCTTGTGGACTTAAGGCCTGTTTCACCCCTCCTTGCTTTGGTAACACATCTAGCATATCACCATCAAGGTAATTTTGCTTACTCTCTACTACTTGAGATACATATAGGCAATGTAGTTTTTACATGGAATGCATAGGGTAAAACCAGTGCTGATGCATTTGCTCAGAAAATCAAGCCACCCATTCTTGTTAGCCAGATGATTTAAATAATGCCCCTGCACTGAATATATCTTTTTATATAATTTATATTATAGATGTGAACTATTTTTCAAAGAAGTGTAGAAAATGGAGTTGATCCTAAACAGATTACTAATTTGTCCATGCTACACCTGTAGTTCATCCAACAAATTACTAACTGCCACTGCTTTGGGGGTTCAGTATAAAATCCTGGCATTAATTCTTGTAGCCTTGAATAGCTTGGAATCAGCTTACCTCAAATATTACCTTCAAGCATACGGGCCTATGCAAGATCTTTAGAGATCTCTGCTTAGAGTTCTTCTGCCAAATGAAATAAGGCATTTAAATTTAATGAAATTTACCAGAAAAGGGACTTTATGACAATAAAGAGCACCCAGAGACTTCAAATGGTACAGAATGTGGCCGCGAGAGTGACTAAGGGTGTACCTCGGTGCACCCGTATAACACCCATCCTCCGTGAGCTGCATTGGTTGCCGGTGGTCTTCCGGGTGAATTTCA
>JANHGC010001272.1:143097-168048 GCA_027560395.1 Boaedon fuliginosus | reverse complement strand
TGACTCTGTAACTGCTTGGGGAGTGTTGTAAAGCTCTGATAAGCAGTATATAAAATCTGAGTGCTATTGCTATCCACTTTGTAAGCCACCCAGAGTCCTTTGGGAGTTGGATGGCATAAAAATGTAATAAATAAATAAATCCCAGTAAATCCATTTTTTTATAATGATTCCATAATCCCTTAATTCGGGGGGAGTTGGGGCAACTGAATGGACCTGAGCATTTACATCCCAATAAATCCAAATGCTGTACTGTATGGTCACATACAATGAACAGAGTACAAGAAGGATGCAGGAAATATTCCACGAGGGCAAACATTGCTGCTTTTATTCATTTCTGACACATCCTTGCCTCCTGCTACTTGTTTCCAGCCAACAGCATTGGTGGCTTCATCAGGTTCAGGGTGTTAATTTTATCTTTGCTTATCAGGTGCTCCACTTTGTTATTTCAATTTTAAATGTCACTATTATTGTAAGTCATAAAGTCCCTGTGTAATGTTGGGATGGATCTGCATCTGAAGAACAGGGGACAACTAAGAAGAAGCATATATATGGATAAGAACGTGAGAAAAAGTGTCAAAGCAATGTTGCAAACATTTTAATTACTACACTTCGCGATTAATAAGTGCTATAATATTCATTGGTTTTGTTTTTTAGGAAAAGCACACAAATTCTTGGCTAACATGGCTACTGCTTTCCCATGGCTGAAGTAGTATCACAAGCCATTTCTATGGCACATATTCTTTTAGGATGGTAAACACTTATGAGCAAAAGACAAAGAGCTCTGGAGAATTTCAAGGTTTGCATAAATATAACACACCATCAGAGGAGGAGATTTCTTTTAAAAGGTGGGAATAGGATGAATAAAACCAGTTCAATAAGGACTAAAGAGCAGGAAAATAAATCATTAAGAAATGCACAGCACCTTCTGCTGTCATGAGACACCAGTTCCGACAATCCTTGCCTTGGGCCAGGCTGCCTGCAAGTTGTGGTTTAGCAACATCTGGAAGGATGTGTGTTATGCACCCACACTTGAGTGAATGAAGAGCCTCCAGGCTACAATGCTGTAATATTTAATTGCTGGCCATGCTACTTGGGTCTAATGGGAGTTGAAAGACCCTCTCCCACTTTCAATAAAAAAGATGTGCTTCTTTGCCTGATTAAATTGATTAGATTTGATACTTCGAGCACAAAAAAAAAGCTAAAGCTTTTTTAAAAAGCAACACCAAAAACTAATCACTGTAATATTAAAAGCAAACCAGGATGTTGAATGGGCAAGCAGACTTTAGATTCATGAAATAAATATTTCTTGTTTTAAAATCCACCAACTAGCAAAGGCTTCCAGGTTGCAAAGTTTTAAACCAGATGCATTTAGAATTAAAGGATTTTTAATTAAAGAATCTAAGTGCTAGAATTCGTCTGAATTCACAGCGTTTTCATCCCTGGCCACATAACATTCCTCTTACATTTCCATTATTTTATTGATGTGGGGGAACATTTTAGTGCTTCCATCATTGAAGAGTTAAAGGTAAAGAAATTCTTGCAAATCCTAGAGAGAACTGCCTATAAATCTCAGCTTTCTCCCAGTTTACCTTTCCATGTAAGTGCCTTTTATTATTTTCCTATTGTTTGCCTTGGGAATTAAGAGGGAAAACTTGTTCAAAATGAAGGATATTATTTATCTGCATTCTGTTTGTAAACTACACCACATTCTTCTGTTAAAAGAAACTAGATTTATTAATTCTGCTGTTTCAGAGGAAACTTAAGGTTCTCCAGATGTGACTGGACTGCAACTCCCAGCATCCCTTATAATTGTCTATTGATTATACACAGCTGAGAATTGTAATTTGAGGATCTTAAGCCTTCTATTTCTGATCCTTGTTTCTGAGGCAACCATATAAGAAGTGGGGAGGGTATGTGAACGTTGAAAACTGGTTTGGAATCTCTATCCTCTTCTTCCTCCCCCACCCAAAAAAACCCCAAAACAATTAGAGGTGAAATTGTTTCCTCAGCTTTTCTTCCTAAATCAGTTTGACTGTTCTTGGCAACCTCTATCCTGCACAGCTAGTGGGGATTCCCTCTTCAATTCTTCTTCTGGGCTGTTCCAGCCATCCTGCTTTGTGCAGATGTGATGATGCTTTCCTCTGCATCTGCCTCACTGTTAATTATTTTACCAGACAAGTCTACAGCCTGAAGAAATAGAATGTCCATATTCTTTAACCCAACAGCACCTAAAAGTCATTTCCTCCAGTTCCTCTTTTCTTCCAGCAAGGAAGAGCTTGGACAGATAACAGACAACTGCTCAATTCCCGCACCCCCCTTTTTTTTTGGCATGCATTTTACTCATTTTCAGAGAGCAAAACAGCAGCTTCTGAACATATTCTTCTCTTTTCCCTGGACATGCAGAAATTCAATCTCCAGGATGTTGAATTTCCCAAATGTCTCCAGATGGGGGAGGAAAGCATGCAGATAAAGTGATTACCATATGCAAATGACAGGTAACAAACACATCAGCTATGAGAAATCTGCTGACTTTACCAAGAACTGCTTTCTGCATAATTACATATGGAAGAAGGAAACAGTATAGAGTTCAACCAGAAGCAATGCCAAGAGGATATAACACAATTATATGAGTAAAGCAGAACGATACTGACTAAAGTTTGATGTTATTGTCTTTAGGATAAAGGAAGTAGTACTATATATATCAATCATTCAATCAGAAGAACTGCTTGATGTTGTGTACTTACTCATCCTGATATTTCCTAAGCTGAAGCTACTCCCAGAATCTTTGTTAACAAGCACATTGCAAAATTCCTAGACCTATATTAATTTAGAGCATAAATTCTTCATAATCTCAAACACACTCTTCTTGAGCTGAGTGCCACTGAAGTCAGGGGAAGTTATTTCTGAGCAGAATGTTTGCCTTCTGGAGACTACATAAACAACAAATATTTTTTGCCATTGTCTTCTTCCAGGATTTTTTTTCAACTTTCCAACTAACCTGTTGTTCTCTCATTGCTGGTGGATTCCCATCAAAGTGCAAATCATGAAGAGCTCAACTCAATTGAATTAAAGCAAATAGTTAATACTGGCTCCAGAGGCTCCCTTCTCCTGTTCCTTAATGCCATCTCCCTGTATTGTACTCTGCAGCTGGTTTTGTGTTTGCTTAAATTCAAGAAAACAGCTCCACACATATGGCCATGGGGGCTGAGGTCTGGGAAGGAGAGGAAGCCAGCATACCAGACCCTGTCTTTGATCCAATTTATGTCTGACAGTCATGGAAGAGGGGGGCGAGATGTTGATCTCCCAAAACATTTAGTTTCTAAAACTTTCTATATTTTTCTTTTATACCAAACTTTTGTCAGGAACAAAGGCGGCTGCCATAGCTAGCCATGATGCAGAATGGATGAGGTTGTCATATGTCTGGATTTGGCTGGAATTTTTCATGTTCCATGTTTTCATATTTGGGAGGAAAAAGATGCCTACATTTAATTTTTGTATTTCTCGGTTTAACTTGTGTAGGTACACGCATAAGCACTTACAGGCATACACATTTTTGTGTGGATTTTTCTCCTTCAGTGTTTTTTTAGCAGTTTCTGAAGTAATTCCACATTGTAATTTGCTGTTTTTTGAGTTTTTGTGCATTGCAGGTTTGCTGGCCTTTAGGTGCCATGGTCTTTTTTCATTTATTTAAAAAGAGCACTTCTTGGATCTTCTTCAACTCCATTTCTATCTTGTCGCTTATCGGAATTTATAAAAATACTTAGTCCTGAGCAAGTTGGATACAAAAACATTGTATACTGAAACACTTGCGGGATAACCCTGTACAGGTATTCCTCAACTTATGACAACTGAGCCCAAAATTTCTGTTGTCAGACAAGAGTGGGTTTCATTCAAGATCTTATTTTGGATGGTTTTTCACACTGGGGCCTGGATATAACCCATCCATTTTACAACTTTTCTTGCCACAATTGTTAATTGAACCACTGCTGCTAACAAGTTAGTAACCCAGTTGTTAAATGAACC
Organism: Boaedon fuliginosus; assembly: GCA_027560395.1. NCBI lineage: Eukaryota > Metazoa > Chordata > Lepidosauria > Squamata > Lamprophiidae > Boaedon > Boaedon fuliginosus. Next base: position 164,025 of record JANHGC010001272.1, on the reverse strand, counting down.
TGGCTTCCCCATTGACTTTCCTTGCGAGGTCTCAAAAGGTGATTGACCTTGGGACACAGTAATTATCATAAATATGAACCAGTTGCCAAGAATTTGAATTTCAATCACATGATCATGGGGGTGCTGCAAAGGTTATTAACTGTGAAAAACAGACATGGCACATTTTTCAGTGCCATTTTAACTTTGATCACTAAACTGTTGTAAGTTAAGGACTACCTGTACAGTTTTGCCCCAAAATTTGCCCCCATTCTTTCTAATCCCATGTTTATAATTGAGAACCATTCTGGATCCTTAAATGCTAATGAGACTTAACTCTGATGGTGGTGGTAAATACATATAGGCAAGAATATATATATTCTTTCTGGATAACCAAAGCTTAGAAATATGACCATTTTCATTACAGTGACAAGTCCTGAACTCTCTGAAAACATGAATTTATTGTATACTCCACAATTTTTATTTTTGCTACTTTTAGATTAATGATTTAATATTTTTTGCAAGAGATTTGCATATCTGTTAAATGTACAGATAAGTAACTTGTTTGTTGCATAGTCTTATTTTACATCACCAAAAGGCATTCTTCCCCTTGACCAGGGAAGAAAGGCAGGATGCAAGTGTAAATAATAAATAAATAATAAATAATAAAAATACTATTGACTGGAAAGTAACTTTTTTTTTTACTCAGTTCTGTCTCCATTTAAAGACAAAGTACTGCTACGTTTGGCCATATATTTTATAACTAAGTCAAGGCTCTAATCTTTGCCCCCTACTTTATTTAAAACTTGTTTCTTATCTTGGCAAGGATAGAAATCAGTGGCTAAATGTCTGAGACTGGAGCTGGAGGGGATGGGCGAGGAGATACATGTAATTTCTTTATTTTATTAGATTTATTAGATTTAGTCAGGGGGAAATAGCTTCATTCATCTTTAACAGATTCTGGGAAAATCAAAGTCAGTTCTCGCCCCATTAGCCCATGTTGGGACTCCTTATCTTTAGAATTCCTATGTACTTTGTCTGTGGCCCCAATCCAATACAACAGAGACTGATTTTTGCATCAGAAAACGACATGGTATCTTTTTTTTACAGCTTTCTGGATTTTTTAGACATTAATTACTGACAATGTTTTTTTTTATTTAAATTTATATCTGAAAACTTCGGATGTAATTCATTTAAATCTAAAGGTCTTTCCCCCCATTTCTGATTGAAAGCTCTACCATAGAATAGTTTCTATGCACATGCAAATTTTTGGAAAATGACTTAATTGTCATGATATGAGGACAACTGTGTCTGTCAATCACTTACTTTCTTGTTGTCATGCAATTAATGTCTTGATTTGTCTTTTTTTAACACCTGGATATACTTTTCTCCTTGTTTTTTTAATGTATGTGTTTTGTTTTAAAAACGACACTGCCTAATTTCAATACCATGCCCTATTATCAGGGAGCTCCCTCTACATTCTTTAAAAATATTTATTTAAACATGCCTATTTCATGCTAATTACTTAAAATCTCCTTTAACCATTTCATTGTGCCATCTTCTAGTCCTGTTACTAGAAATTACACCAACCAGTTAACAAACACTTCTATCGTTGGATTGCCAGCAAAATAGACACAAGGAGAACTGAGTAAAAGCTTGTAAGCTAAAATGAAAACCAGACAAGTGGAATCATTATAAAATACTACTCTGCTGTGGCCTGGATCCAATTTACTGTGGAGCAGTGCAATGTTAGGGCTATATATATATAAACATACCAAAGGAAAACTATGGTGACTGTTATCACCTATGATATGAGATCTACCACACAAGAAAGCTATTTCTCACAAAGATATATATCTTTGGTTATTCGGGTTTTCTCCCGCGTAAAATTGGAAGTATGCGGGAGAAAACCTGAATAACCAAAGACTTACATACAAACACCCGCCAAAACCTCAGAATATATATATGCAGCCAGAAGCCCGAAGCGGAAGGTACCAGCCTGAAGCCTGAAGCCCAGCCTGAAGAGTAAATGCAGTAAAAGGCTGCATTCATATATATACACACACATACATACATACATACATATATATAAACACACAATCTATACCATCTATATACATCTCTATGTGTGCTTGTGTGTGTACACATAATATATATTTATTATTTTATTATATAAGGATGTGGGTGTGTATGTTCCATATATACTCTTGAACGGCTTGACCAATTTCAAACTTGGTACATAGATAACTTACCCTCCGGGAACGAACACTGTGGGGGTAAGACAGCCCTAGCACCTCTTAGGGGTTTTGTGTCCCCAAAAATAGTGATTATTTCACAAGCGGGCTCCCTCTGACGTGCAAGAGACCAGCGTCAGGCCCATAGAACTATAGCTTTCTTTCTTGTTGTCTGATAATCTCATACCACTGGCTGACAACAGTCACAATAGTTTTCCTGTGGTATGTTTGCCTGAAATGACATTGCATTTCAAATACTTGCTTTATTTCTCTGCTTCCCAGTCAAGATTGAGATGAATATTTACCAAATAAACAAAAAGACAACTTTCTTCCCCCCTCCCTCGAATGTGCCACAAATTCAAGATTCTTTAATAACCTACAGACACTTCCATATATAAATAGGTGATGATTTTAAGTAACATTTAATCTTCATATAACATTTTTTTTGCAAGAATTACTTGGCACCGCTTTTTTTTACTGTGTTCAAAATTTAATACAATTCCATTTTTTTGTAATGTTGTACCAATAATTCAAGTTTACAGACTTTTTTTAAAACATATTACTTATAATAGATAATATCCAGGAAATCCAGTCCCAGATGACATTCTAATGTTGCTCATTTAAAAAAAACAACAACCCTTTATGCCCAATAGCAAAGAAAGAAGAAATGGCCCCAAAACAAAAGGGGGGGGAGAGGAGAGAGAACCTAATTACAGTATATGTATTCAAGAACATAAAAAGATTTCCTACTGCCCAGGGTAGGAAAATACACTTCCAAGAGAAAAATGCAAGATGTTTGGGTAACTAATTTGTAGCAACAGCCAAGCAAATTATTGGCTTTTTAAGGGAGTAATATTGAGGGTTTTTTCCTTAACATTTACTGCCTGATTCATCTGTTCATCCCCATTTATCATGGTACTTAAGCTTAAAAATATTCTGGGATAGTATTTTTTTTAAAAAGGATGCTAGTAGTTTGACTTAATTTCAGATTTCCCATGTAAGAAATAATGTCACCAAACAACAAATAAGGATGAAGGCAAAAAAAAAAAATCAAAAATAAATCACTACAATCACATGATAGTTGAGAACGACTGTTTTTGGAATCCTTATACTAATACAAGTATTTGATCTATGATGAGCTTATGGACAAAAGCTGATAGCATTAGAGCAATAAAGCAAAGGAAAAAAAGAAGTTTATTGGAATTATCCAATTGCTTACTGGGAATGAAACAATGCAGTAAGCAGGCTGGTCTTGCCCTTGTTTTGTATGCCAAGAAGTGGTCCAATTAAGTAGTTAAATATAGCCACGTTATCAAATATCTAACAAAAAGGAGCAGAACAAAACCTAGCTTTTGAGTCTAAGGATAGTAACAGGCCTTTCCACTTTGTGTAGCTGAATGACTTCAAAGATTGGTAATAAAGGAATGACAACAACAAAGCAGTGATAGGGAAAAGCCTCTGAGTTTATCGAACAGTCACACCAAGTTTCTCAAGCACACGCACTCCCTTCTCTTGATATTCTTGTCTGGTCATCCAAAAGTTGTCTTTGTCCTTCATGATGTCTGCAAGAACTGCACCACCTAGGAACACCATGTGCTTTCGACGAGGTGGATCTTCAATGCGAATCTTAAATTTCTTACAGGAAAAAAAAGATGCACAATATTATTGGAGTTTGAGGAGCAAAACTGTCAAACTATAACGATCTTATGTTAATTAAGAAACATTAAGAAACTAAGATGCCTTAGTTTAGCGACTATTGTTAAATTACAAAATAGTTTAAGTGCTATGGGACAAAGTGGAGTTTCAAGCTCCACTTAAAAGTGGAGTTTCCACTTTTATACACTTGGATCAATATGTACTGTACTCGATATGCACATTCTCCTAACAACACAAATATAATGGACCTATTAAGTCCACCATATATTAAGCCATTTAAATAAATAAATACTGGAATATTCTTTTATTACTATATTAATTAGTTGGAGTCCCAAAGGTGCTTTTTCAAAAAAGCATCTTTGGGACAACCATGACCTAGATGACTGAGAATCTCAATAGAAATTCCTTGGAGGTTTTTTAAATCATTGATTCACTCTATCTAGGTGATTTTTAATAACATTAAAGAGAACTATGTAATGTTGTGCAAGCTGACTTCTACTTATGCAACAGGATGTTCTATCCATTGTTCCATCTGCAACACCATTCTACTCTTGGTGAGTCCACCACCCTACATGGACAGAAGTGGGAAATTGAAACAGAAGAAATCTGTTCCTTTGACAGTTGTGGCTTCCCCAGTTATGGACCACAACCGGATCTCATCCCAAAGATTTGGTACATTAAGAACATAGATCAAAATATATCCATTTCGATATCTACATCTACACATATGTTTTGGATACATACACACACATACACTTCTTCCCAAGAATTATCCTTTAAATAAAATAATCTCTCGTATCATAATTTGTGGGTGCAACAGGCAACAGGTTTCAATTCTCTCAGTAACTCTGAGAAGGCTGGAAATATGTGAGGTTCTAATAAAGAAATGAAAGTAGGTCCTATAAAGATGAAATATACTGCCTAGGTGGCAAATAAAATGATAGGTATTTTTTAACTGTGTAGATTGTATAAGCTACAGTAGGAGTCCCTAACCTGTGGGCCATGAGGGGTTTGCAGAAACTGCATGCATGCACGTGCAACCTCACTTGCACGAGCAGTCGGCGAGCATGTGCACTCCATTTAAGTGAGTGGCAGGCGTGCATGCATGCTATTCACGCAAATGGAGTTATGTGCAGCATGCACCATCCCCTCTGCCTACCCTTGCCAATCCACAAAGCCAGAAATGTTGGGGAATTCTGAGCTACTTGATATTATAACGAAGAGCTTTTTCTAAAATGAAGGATACTTATGTTCTGATCAGTCCCTAAAGGCAACATTGTTCCAAAGTCCAAAAGGAAAATATTGGTTAATAAACTGAAATATTATTTTAAGACATACAATTCTGTCCTATGAACCATTAAAAGATCATGAAAATAAATGTCAAATGATGCTATGAAGAGGAAAGAAGAATAAACCTAGTTCTAATAAAGTGGTTACATTTAAAGATCATATTAAATCTTATCATTAGATCATATACTAGATGTTCAAAATCTAGTATAATCCAAAGTAGTTAACAGAACATCTGATGTGGAATTTTAATAATCTCTATTCAAAGCTAACTTATTCAAAACTCACAAACTTAATTTGAGCTGTCTGCTATATTAATGACCATCATGCACCCTCTAGTGACCACCTTGTGTAATAATCAACAATTATTTGACGGGCAAGTACTTACTGAAAGTTTTTCCACATCTCCTTTCAGAACTCGCTCCAGATAAAGCTGCTTCAGTTCACGTTCTAGGCGAGATGGTAGGCCAGGGTACATTGTGGAACCTCCAGATAATACAATGTGTTTATAAAATTCAGATCTAGAGACAGAACAGATACCTCATAGTATAAACAATCAAGGTACTTCAAACAACTCCAGTACATCAAGGTATATATAGTATATTTATTTGATTTCCATAGCAACACCCCCACCTCCATGTCAACAAGTTATTCTGAGTGGTATATATCATAAAAACAATTCAAATAAATATGTACGGTTGCTGAGTAAAACTATTTCCATGGATGTTAATGTAGTCAAGAACTGGGGCCCTTAACATTCACAGCATACTGTACAGATACAGTAAATCCTCAATTTAATGGACCTCAGATTTAACAGACAATATGTGCTTTGGCTGCAGGGTTCCTATAGTTGGCCTCAATTGAGGTCTGCATTCATTATTCCTGTCTGTTGTTTTAACTTGCTAGAGAAACTAATCTGGTTCCAGGATTGGCCTGGATTGTAAGGCTGGGTGTTATTCTGGCTCCCAGTAAGTATGTCACACTTATGGTTGACAGATTTATTTTCACAAGGCTACTGCTCAAATATCAGTGGCTTGCTCTGCCTTTTGCTCCTAGACCTACCTACCTACCTCAGCTTTAGAAGGAAGCACTTCTACCACCTCACTAGTTAAATCAAGTATTGAGCTTCCACAAAAAGAAAGATAATAAGCATACTAATAAGCATGCAGATGCTTTAATGGCCATATCCACCCCACTTCAATATCCACTCTGTAACAATGATAAATACTACACATATTACCATTTTCTTATAACCTGTGAACATTTTTCTTTTTAAGGAATTTCCACATCCAAATAGAGCAACAAATTAGGACATGTCTTTTCTCCCATTAAATGGTTCCTGTGTATGTATGTTTTTAAAAACCCATGATATAGTGTTAAGAACTACCAACTTCCAACTCATACCTGGTATCAATATCAGCAGCTTGGATGGTGTTGAACAGCAGCTCAGCAACACCAACTCCTTCCACATTGATTAAGTGAGGTTGGAACAGGGCCTCAGGTGCCTCAAATCGCTCACCTCCAACTTTAATAATTCTGCCATCTGGGAGCTGTAAAATAGAGACAGTCTGAAATAGTCCTATCATCATTATTTCTTCTAGACTAAACAAGGTCAAAAGCTTGCTGGGGAAATTTCTCTTTTACTAGCTGTTGGATCATGCTCCCTTTGCTACAGAGTTGATTTTGCCTATGAATGCGATAATTTTTTTTAAGGAAAACATTAAAAATCTTTCAGATTTCAGATAGATTATTCTTGATTAGAGACAACATGCTTCTAAATAGCAGGTGCAAGGGAATAATGGTGGCACAGGGTACATTTCTAATCCTTTCCTAAAAGCATCTCATTGATGGTTCATAGAGAAATTTGAAAAACAAAATGCTAGGTTAAAAGGGCTCTTGGTCTGACCCAGTAGGACTGTTTCTTACATTCTTATAAAATACAGTAAATCCACGCCACAAAATCTTGCGGAGGATCAAAATCAAGGAAATGGAGGATGCAACCTCAGAACCACTGAATATAATCCTTGGGAAATATTGGAGTACAGGGGAAATGCCGAGAGACGGGGGAAGAGCTACTCTTGTTCCTATCTCTAAAAAGGCAAAAAAGTGGGCCCAGGAAACTACAGACCACTCCGTTTGTCTGGTCTCAATATCAGAGGAAATCTTAGAAAAGGTAATCAAGCGGTGAATTTGCAAGCCATTAGGAAGAATTATTAGAAGCCCAGCAAGGGCTTGTTAAAGAAAGGTTGTGCCAAGTAAATCATATTGCTTTCCTTGACAAAACAATTAGTAGACTGAGGGAATGTTGTGCATATACCATTCTTAGTTTTCAGCAAAGCATTTCACAAAATTGACTGTAGTCTCCTTATAGATAAAATGGTGCAACCAGATAGATTTGAAGCCACTTGAAAAACTGCATTAAGTATGTGGGCCTTGGGTGGTATTGTATCAACATGGAGAGACATATTTTTACGGCTCAATCCCAATCAGGTTGGCCTTCTGTACGGTTTTAAAAATAAGATGTTTCCTAAAGAATTGTGCTGGGCTGTTTGATGAGCCATATTGGTTAGCTGCTACTGTGTATTTGTTAATGATTGGTGCGGTAAAAAAGATACATTCGATTTCTGGCACACTGTATATTGATGGTTGTATAATTGCTTTAAACTAACTAATCAATTCACCTGTCTGTACATCCTGTGGTGTACCTGAGGATTCTGTCCCGAGTCCAATGCTATTTAGTTTTTCATAATTTACCGGAGGGGATAGAAATTTGCAGATGCCTCAAGGGGTGGGGAGGAAATTGCTAATACTATAGAAAACAGACTCTAGGCTTAAAAAGATCTTAATTGAACAAGAAAAGCAGCTGCGGGTACAAGGTAAGTAGCTTAGCAATAATGCTTGAAAGAAGCATGTGCATTCTGACAGACCACAAAGTAAGCATTAACCAGCAATGTGCTGCCTAGTGTTGAAACCATAAGAACTGTTTGTTCTGGAGTATTTTGTCAAGTTCTGACCATCACAATACACAAAGACACTGAAGAACAGAAAAGAGGCAGAGAGGAACGTGTAAGATGCTAAGGGGTATGGAAGTTAAATTTTATGAACAACATTTAAAAAGACGGTACGTTTTATCCTAAAGAACAGAAAGCAAAGGAGTCACAATAGCAGATAGATATTTGAAGGGCTGTCACCAAGAAGAGCGTCTGGATTTATTCTCCATAACTCTAAGCTAAAATTTATTGGATTTCTAACTAAAATATGATACTGGGCAGCGAAGAATGTAAGTATAGAGCAAGAACCAATGGGTGGAAGCTTTAGGGAGGTCTAAGTTTGACATAAGGAAGAATTTCCTGACTATGAGAATTATTAAGCATCAGGACACCCTGCCTTCTATAGTTGTGGGTGCTCCATTGCTGGAGGTTGGAGAGACATTGTTGGAGATGAGATGATGATTCTTGTCCTGGACATTAATGACTTACAATTCCTTTTCAATTATATAATTGTACTAAACAACTATTGTTATTAAATTATTAAAGATACCTTTTACTAGTAATTATTTATTTTTATTCCATTTTTATGCTGCCCAACTCCTGAAGGACTGAAGGCGGATTACAACAGAGATAGCAATAGCACTCAGATGTTATATACTGCTTTACAACACTCCCCAAGCAGTTACAGAGTCAACTTATTACCCCCAACTATCTGGGTCCTCATTTCACTGACCTTAGAAAGGCTGGAAGGCTGAGTCAACCTTGAGCCTGGTGAGATTTGATCTGACAACCTGATGAACAAGTCAGCAGAGACAGGCTGCAGTGCAGCATTTAACCACTGTGCCACCGAGGCTCCATCATTACTTTATTGTAATGTCCATTGTCCATCATTACTAGCAACTACCTATAATTTTTCAGTAAACTAAAAAAAAAAGCTCATAAAATTTAATTGGGCATGGTCATAGCTGTCAAACCATAATGTAGCCAACCTGATTCAAGGGTAGAAAGGAAAGAAACAACACATTCATACTTTTTGTATTTGCTCTCCGTTAAAGCAATCAACCCGAAGAACACTTAAGTAAGAGTGGCGGAACAAACATTATCTGCATACCATGATACCGATTATCCCAATTACCAGTGGTAACATTCAGTTGATAATGTCACTTTGAGGGCAATTCTGGATGGCAAACTTAGTGGCTGAATCATCTCATCCAATTTTAGGGCTTGTTTTTCCCCAGTTCCATTTTTTTGTCTAAGAAAGTATTCCAAAAATCTCCAAATTTTATAAGATCTTTTGTACTATTTTGTTATTGTGCTTACTCCTAGCATACTATTAATGTCTGAACTGTTTTAACAGGGGCTCCAGATGTCCTAACGTACCATCCATGTAATTCCTTGCCATATTTATTTATTTATTTTATTATTTTATTAAATTTATATCCTGCCTTTCTTCCCCAATCAAGAGTTAGGGTTTATCAACTAAGGGTTTATTAGAGATAATAACCGGCTGTCTACTTTTGCATTATAAGGGAAACTGCAAATGCAGAGATACTCACCGTGTAGGATTCCACTAATACAGTAGTTTCCAGGGCCAATTTCTGCTCCTGTTCAATATTGTAACCCACATAGCAGAGCTTTTCTTTAATCATGCGAACAGTCTCAAAATCAGCAGAATGATTGAAGGCATACCCACGTAGTAAAAGTAGCTAGTATTGAAGTAAGACAGTTAATGGCGGATCTGAAATAAGGCTTTCAGATTGAGACATTTTATCTTTTATTGCAAAGGCAATATATTTTATCATTTATAGCAGGAGCGACAAAGATATATTGCATGTTGATTGATAGCTGCTGCTCACATTTTATTTTGAACTCAAACCTGTTATTTGAGTTTTTCATCAGACTTTTAACAGAAAACATGCAAGCTGATCTTCTAATACTTGAATGTACAGAATATACTCCTGTTCTTGAAGAATGTCCCTAGACTCTTTCTTGCATATAAGGTGCATTTATCACCAGACATTTGCTTGATCCAGTTTTAAAGCCCAATGATTGGGACCTCACATGTCCCAATGGATGCCTTCTGTCCAGATAACAAACAAATAAATGCCTCCTGCAACAGACAACTAGACCCTCATGACAATGCAAAGAGACCTGCTCTAAAAATCTAGTGGTATCCAAGGCAGACATTTACTGATAATAAAAGCACTGTTCCTCGAATAGCTTATCATGGTTAAAAGCTCTTAAGAGTGGAACTTTTGGAAATAATCTTTCGTTTATTGCTTCATTGCTGCTACACTATTTTGTAAGACAATTTTTCATTTTCGTAATTGCCTTAGTATTGTCGTAAATCACTTTAGAGTTGCAAGAGTAGCTTGGAATCGAGCAAGCCTTAGACAAGTAAACATGTTCTGATATTCTGAATAAATGGTCAGTGCTCATTCCTTCCTTAGGAATAATGTTACACTCTTGCTAGAAATATCCCATTGAGTGATTTTCTGATCTTCCCCATTGCAAGCTTGTGATATTTTAAAATTGTAAAACTGGTAAAAAAATTCTTCAAATTTAACAACTCCAACTTACTTTGATGAGATATCTGGTAATATCTCTACCAGCAATATCTAGTCTCCTAGTGAGATGAGGAAGAGAAAAGCCTTCATAGACTGGACAGATGTGAGTAACACCATCTCCAGAATCCACAACAACACCAGTTAGCAAACCTGAAGAAAAACAGCAACAACAAAAATCCTCATAAGGCCATTTCAATTTTATTTCAAACCTGATTTGGGGAACCAAAACTGCCTTCGTCTTCAACACTGATCACTTAGGTTTGCCAAAAGTGATTCTGGTAATTTTCTTAGAATTATTAGTGGTATTTTAGCTGTAAAAGTATATTAGTTAAAACATTCTGCTGGTGAAAAAATCATCTGTAATACAAGAAGACCTTATTTCAGTGGTTCCACTTCTACTATCACAATTAATTCTAAAAAGAGGTACTGTTCACAGATGTTTTTCATATAGAACACAATAACGTGCAGCTTTTGTTTTTCCTAAAAATATTTGGAATATTATTTTGCCTCTTGCGCTTCAACATTAACATTTGCAACATGCCAATAGTACATTAATTGGACTGAGCTATAGTTCTTGTTAAGATTCAGGTAAAGTGATGGAAGTGATGAATTAATTAATAATCAGTAATAAAATGGATGCAAAGTAGTAAAATCAAATTCAGTCCAGACAAGAAAAATGTTCTGTTTAGAGCTGACTAAACTAGAAAGGAAGGGTTTTATTTAAAACTAGATTTTTATTTGGTTACACTTTTAAGCATGTAATGCTATCTTGTTCTGAGTTTACTGCCTTATTGTTCTGGTGTGTTTTCTCACTCTGCTGCACTTTCTACAGAAAGGAACAAAGTTGGATTTACACTTTAACTTTAAGCTTTAAATTTTACTAGGATTTGGTTCAAATATATTTCTTTATGATACATATACCGGTAATTCAGAGTAAAACTTATTCTTACCTTGTGCATACAGAGTAAGAACTGCTTGAATGGCTACATAAACCCCAGAAAACTGGTATGTTTCAAACATCACCTGAAAAGATAAAAATTGCCTTTTTGTCTGCAAAACTGAAAATTACATAACTATGAAATATGGAAGATCATTATAATTATTTCCTGAACAATATGGAACATAAGATGCTGTGTAAACTCTCTTTTTCTAAAAGCAACATAAGAAAAAGCATAATACTTGTGTCTGAGAAATGCAATATGAATTAATACCTAGTTTTGCAGGAAGCGAGTTTAATTTATTATTGAAACAGAAAGGTTAAAACTTTCTTAAATTATTTATTTATTTATTTATTTATTTATTTATTTATTTATTTATTTATTTATTTATATTTGTAGGCTGCCCAATCCCGCAGGACTCTGGGAGGCTCACAACATTAATAGAAACACATAAATAACATAGACATCTAAAGTTCTGCCATTCTCTTCCTCATTTACTTTTTAGTGTGCCTAAAACTACTATTGAGTACGCAATCTAAAATTGTATTTGTCCCACGTAAACCTATTATATTGTTGTTTGTTTTACTGTCCATTACCAATATTTTAAAATATTTAAAAGACAATATAAAAACACATCAGATGTAAAACAGCAATATAAATTAACAACGTAATAAAATTATACAAAAAATCCTCAAGCAATAACCCAATGGTTTTTAGAAATCATGGCTACCATTAAAAAATTAGCAACCTTGTTGGCTATACAGGTAGTTCTCGATTTAGTCACAATTGAGCCCAAATTTTCTGTTGCTAAGCAAGGCAGTGAGTGAATTTTGCCCCATTTTACGGCCTTTCTTGCCAGTTATTAAGTGAATCATTACAATTGTTAACTTAGTACACGTTGTTAAATGAAACTGGCTTCCCCATTGACTTTGTTTGTCAGAAAGTCGCAAAAGGACCCTGCAACTGCCATAAGTGTGAAAAATGGTCATAAGTCACTTATTTCAATGCTGTTGTAACTTTGAATGGTCACTAAACAAATGGTTGTAACCTTTACGTGAAATTTGATCACCTAGGTCCTAGGAAAGAACCAAGGAGGAACTACACATTTGAAAGTGTTTGCCTTTTAATTAAAATTAATAAAATAATCTAATGCAAATATTAAATGTATCCAATACCATAACAAGATACAGAACGTATTACAGTTAAGAGTCATAGAAATAAATATATTTCTTTAATATTCTAATTTATTTATTATTCTAATTCGTATAGCTGCCTATCTCATATATATGACTCTGGAAAGCTTACAAAGTAAAACTAAAAATAACCAAACAATATATCCACTGAAAACAATAAAAGGCAATACAAAAGCATATAAAACACATCATAAATATTCGCAGAATTCATAGCTAAGGTAATCACTCCTAGTAGAACCCATGTATGGGCTCCATCACACTCTGAAAACAACAGAACTTAACAAAACTTTCTGAAAACTTTATAGAATGGGACCAGATTGAGCACAGGGATCGTGAAGGAAACAGTATAATGGAAACTACGTGTAGAGATGTAGAGCTCAGTATATTGATGATATTGCAACCCATGGTTACCGATGATTTACAACTTTGTGTAAATGTTAAAGAAGAGAGAAGAGAGTACCAAGCCCTACGAGATTTATATCGTAAATTAATGTTATTTTACTTAGAAAAGTGGTAATAAGAATCAGGCTGTGACTGAAAGACAGTTAATTTGTATAAGAGAGCAAAAATATGTATATATTGTACACACAGAGCTCTGTGGAAAACTATCACAATTGCAGATTACTAAAGTTGTTGTGACAGAGGATTTTATTTTCAGGATAAACAGAGGCTCCATATAAGCTTCTTATAGTACTTCATACAAGATTTTAAGATTTGCAGTGGACTCAGAATGGAACATATTTAGTTCCACTAAATCATTCTTTTATAAATATTTGTTTTAATTTGCTAGCTTTATAGCCTGCCTTTCCTGCATGAATAGAAGGCAGTTTACATGAGGATCGAGACTGAGCAGAGTAAACGAATGACTAACCTAAAGTCACCCAGTAAGTTTTCATATCTGAAACCGGACTTGAACTGCAATTTCCTCAGCCATGTTCAATGTTTTAATCCAAGAGTTTGTAAACTGTAGTATGGAACCCAGTTTGGTATGTGAAATATTTTTACAACTATTCAAACTTCTTTAGGCAAAGCAAGAGCACTCTCAGAATCTGTTCTTGCTTTGCCTAGGCAAGCCTATATATAAGCTAACTTGAGTGTGGAAAATGGCTAAACCTATGTATGCATTCATCGATCAACTAAGCCAGTTTTAATATTTATCGTTTAGTTTTATTCATGGAGGAATGTCACATAAATTCATTTATCATGTTAAGAGAGTGCAGTATTAAAAATTTTAGGAACCCTTGCTTTAAATCTTTGTCCACGTTTCACAACAGAATCTTGATTCACTATAGAGAGAATCTTGAATTATGTGTACTTTGTCAGGCATTGCCATTTTAGCTCTGCTCAGGGAAAAAAGAAAAAGAAAGGATCCAAGATGCATTTCCATTTGTCACTCTCTCTATAAGTCTAATGCAGAGCTACTCAACTAATGATCTAAATCTACAGATTTCTTCTAGAGGAACGGCTAGGATGGTGCAGTGGTCAACGTGTTAGAGTAGGATTGCTAGGGGAACAAAATGAAAATGAATTCCCATGTAAACCATTTGAGCTCTAAGGATGGAGCGGGGGTGTAAACCTAACACATAAATAAAATAAACAGCGTGGAGGGGATACTGTGTGTCTTTAAGCAGTGTTTTAAATCTATTTAAGTTCTGAGAATTCCGTCAGTGTTTTATGTTTTCCCAACCAAAGCTGTTCTTTAACAAAATGCTTTAAGCCACATATACAATAGATGATGACACAATTCCAATTTGTGAATGAAGTCTGTATTATATCATCAGGCAAAGATAAATTGGGCCATAAATAGATCCAGAATCAGGAGCCATTTTTGTTTCTTACTCCACTAATAAGAGGTGCATTCATAAAGTGTTAAAAGGTAGCACAAAATGTAACAGCCTGATGCAGGAGTACAACATATTATATATCAAAATGTTATTCAGTGCTTAACCATTTACTCCAAATTCTTCATTTCATTTAAGCAATACAGGATATTGCTCAAAATCCAAGATCAAACAAGCAAAACTATAATCACCAAATTGGCTTTTCCTCTCCTCCCATGGTTGATTTGATTTCAATCAAGTCAATTTAAATCATGATTTAAATCAGTAGTAAAAAGGCTTGATTTAAATCAATTCAATTTAAATTAGAATTTTTAAAGACCAACTGTCATCTCTGTCCTGCAGTAGCTCCTCTGATCCGCTGTTGACTCACCAACAGTCCCAATATTGCTACGTAACTACCTAAGTTCCATTTCATGCTGAATAAACTAAATTATTAATGTATCTTAAATAGAAAATTAAATATTCTATTTAAGTATCTTAAATAGAAAATTTTCTTTAGATAGATTTTTACTCCAAAACCATTTATTAAAATAAATTTGATAAAAATAAAAAAAAATCTGATTTAAATAAACAAATCCGATTTTTTTAATCATCGATTTTTATCCACCTGCATGCAGCATTCACCCTCTGCACTCAACTTTGAAATCTGTTCCTGACCATTAATTAACTCTGGAAAGGATACAAGGTAACAATTGCAGGAGGAAGAAGTTAATACTTCATTTTATTCTGCTAATGAAATTGTTTTATCAAGATAATTTTATTTGTTCTGGTTATAAAGGTCTTTCAGAAGTTCTCTTCTCTTTAACTTTATCTAAGGGCTAAGTAGCATTAACAGAGGGATACAATCAAGATCAAGTGAGGTACTAATGCCATGCTATAAAGCCTTAGTAAGATCATACCTAGAATACTGCATCCAGTTTTGGTCACCACACTATAAAAAAGATGTTGAGACTCTAGAAAGAGTGGAGAGAAGAGCAACCAAGACAATTAGGGGACTGGAGGCCAAAACATATGATGAATGGTTGCAGGAACTGCGCATGGCTAGTCAAGTGAAGAAAAGGACCAGGGGACACGTGATAGCAGTGTTCTAATATTTGAGGGGCTGCCACAGCCACGGTCAAGCTATTTTCCAAAGCACCTGTAGGCCAG
This sequence comes from Boaedon fuliginosus, assembly GCA_027560395.1. NCBI lineage: Eukaryota > Metazoa > Chordata > Lepidosauria > Squamata > Lamprophiidae > Boaedon > Boaedon fuliginosus. Next base: position 148,194 of record JANHGC010001272.1, on the reverse strand, counting down.
GCAAGCAATAATGGAGAGAAGCTAAACAAGGAGAGATTCAACCTGGAAATAGGAGAAATTTTCTTGACAGTGAGAACAATCAACCAATGGAACAGCTTGCCTTCAGAGGTTGTGGGAGCTCCATCACTGGAAGCTTTCAAGAAGAAACTGGAGTGCCATCTGTCAGAAATGGTATGGCGTCATCACATGACGTATGAAGACTTCTTTCCCCTTTGTTAAACTGTCGGTGTGGCCTGTGGGCCACGAGTTTGACAGCCCTGGTGTAGGGTCTCCTGACCTACAAGGTCCCTTCCAACTCTGTTAATCTGTTAAAATCACTAAAATCCATTTCTCTCTGAGCTTCAAATCCAGGAACTGAATATGTGTAATTCTTAATGTGTAATTCTTTCTCCTAGAGTTGATAAATCTCAGCATGACTATTTTCTGAAACTCTGTAAAATGAGTAATAAAAGTCAAATTGTACTGTTTTCCAACACATCTCTTAGTCCTCAACCAATGCATGGAAACCAGAATCAATAGATAACAAAAATTACTGCAAATTTAATGTTTAATATACTACCCATACTACATTATCATATGCCATTTAATTGTGAAACCAAAATACCTTGTTCTGAAAACGCAGTATGTATTGAGATGTGATCCTGAAGATATATAATATATATATAATACACACACACACACACACACACACACACACACACACACACACACAACGTAAGTAAAAATGTGTCATTGCCATAAACTAGACCTCCAACAAGTAACTTTTTTATATTCACTGGATTAACAAAAATGATTACATTTCACTTGTGTAATATGAATTTAGTAGTGAGAGGACATTTATTTATTTATTTATTTATTTATTGGATTTATATCCCGCCTCTCTTCCCCCAATTGTTAATAGGATCTTCTCCTCTAAGTAAGAATTAATAAGAATTTCAGGCCAAATTCCCAACTAAGCTAGAACATTCAACTTCCAGTTTTTGAGTGGAATATCAGATCACAAAGTATTGCTCTATTTGGAAGTAAGCCTATTAAATTTGATGTGCTTTTCTTTCAAGTTTTTTTTTTCTTTATTATGTGATTTCTGTGTCAACCTTAACTCAGTTCTTACCCCTTTCTCAATTTGTTTACCATACAACGTAGTATTATAAGCATCAGGATTTCAAAGCTCTAATTCTACAAATTGGATTATATCTCTGATTATCAGAATGTCCACTTACATGTTTTAACAGAATTATTAAAATGTTTGCAAATATGTAAGATGATCATTTTAGAAAAAAGTACAGGTAGTCCTTGAGTTACAAACACAATGGAACCTGCCAATTACATTCGTAACCCAAGGATACATAGGAGTGAACCGCATAACCTGACCAAAATTACTCTGTCCTTTTGCCCACGCATTTGCTAATCGAATGTGCGGGTCGTTAAGTGCATATGAGGTATCTCAGGGTGGGAAAGGCCATGGAGGGCTTAGTGATGGAACAGGCCACCTGCATCAGAACACCCAAGGTGTCCCCCAACCCACAGATACCTCATGCTTCCCCCTCCCTCATCTTGCCATGCCACTTACCTTTCAAAGATCTAGTGAGCTGTCTCCTCTTCAGGCTCTCTGTTTCTTTCCCTGAGCCCGGCAAGAGCAAAAGGAGGCAGGACTCACCAAGACTGCCTGCCACTTCTGGAGACTGCAAACTTCGTCTGAGCGCAAATGGGGCACTTGGAAATGGAATGATTCACTTCGTTTCCAAGCACCCCATAGGTGCTCAAATACTTTTCACCCAGAAACCTGATGGAGACTGGAAACTTCTGGGGGCCATGGTGTCGTGTGACTTCAGGCACCCATACGCTTCCAGTCCCACAAGATCATGGCACCCAGAAGCTTCCAGTCTTCAAGGGTGTTTGTCATGCCAACAAGAGGCTTGAAGCAAAGCGAGTTCAGTGCCTCACTTCGGCGTGCAAATGCTTTCCCACACCAAGTCTGGAAGCCTTTGGAGGAGACTCACCGAGGCTGCCCGCCACTCCAGAAGTGGCAGGCAGACTCGGTGAGTCAGAAAAGCGAAGCAGGGTAAGCTTATCCTGCTCGCCCTCTACTCTTGCTGGGTGCAGGCAATGAAACAGAGAGGCTGGAGGGGAAACAGTTTGCTAGATCTTCAAAAGGTGAGTCTCCACTGGGGGGTGGGGGTGGAGAGAGGGAATAGACAGGACGATTGTTGCAGTGCTTCTGTGGTCGTTCACAAGGGTGAACTATGTCGTTGGTGCTGCAACGTTCGTAACTTCGGGACTGGGTCATAAGTACTTGGGGGGGACTACGTCATAACTTTAAACGGTTGCTAAGTGAACTGTCATAACTTGAGGATTACCTGTATGCATAACTTCACTGAAAAACCATTCTACAGAACTTTACTTTGACAATACTGCTTTTTTAAATAATTTTTTAAATAAAATTTTTATTTTATTTTGCATATTAAAAAAACATCTTCCAACATCGAACTTCGTGTTACATGAGGTTTTGCATCTTAAATTTCTTAATGATCAATATATATCCTTTTATTCATTTATTTTTGAATTATTCTATAGTTCTACTTAAATAATTTTTGAATATAGATCTAATCTGATCTTGGATAAAAAGTCAGCTTGGCTCTTATTCATTGAAACTAAATAAAAGTTATCCTGAAGAATGAGTAATGCTGCTTTCCATTAAGAAAAACTAATTCTAAGTTGGATAGCATGACTTTTTTTTTTTAAAAAAAGGCACCTACCTCCACAATCTTTTCTCTGTTCTTCGTTGGATTCATAGGAGGTTCCGTCAGAAGTATTTTACAGTTTTTTGTATCGATGTTGAGTTTTTCTGGTCCAAAGGTGTAGTCCCAAAGATGTTTCATATCATCCCAGTTTCGGACAATGCCATTCTCCATGGGGTAATTAACTTCCAGCATTGATCTCAGCTCACTTGCTTCATCCCCAACCATAAGATCCTGCAAGTTGCAAATGGATACTAATTATCTTCTATAAAGTTTTCTTGAAATATTTATTTTTAACAAAGAATCACCCCCAAAAAGAAATGGCTTTTCTAGTTGTCCATTATAACATTTGAGGGGGAGAAATTGATTTATATACTCAACTGAACAGCATAAAAAGGCATTAATAATGGAAAAAATACAACTAACACTCTTTAAATAGTTTCAATAATCCATATACATTTCATGGATTTGATTCATGTTCATGCAGGTAAGTTTATGTCACCAGAGACTGATTTTAAATAATGTTAACTTTATATACCAACTACCATCAAAGCCTCAGGTATATAAGGGATTCTAGATTTTGCTACCTTCAACGTTACTTTATAAATATATAAATAAGTTCTTGAAATTCTACACAAGAGAACAGGTGAATTTAGCAGAATTTTTTTTCCATGCATGTTTAATGTTTCTATGCACATTACTAAATGGGAATAACGAGTGCTGCATAAGCATAGAGAACAAGTAGCAAAAGCAAATAAGGGGCTGCAAATTTCACACTGATTAGAAAAAAATGGATGTTTTATATTAGTCTACAGCAACAAATTGGTATCTGAGAGCCGTTTATTCCAAACCTGGGTTACTGTTCTCCTGCACAAAAATATGAACTTCACTCCTAAGTCTTAGTTTAAATACTATCGAATGATTCAGGAGTCCTATCTTTATCATAAAAATTACACAATACTTCATTCTATAAAATAATGATGAAGCCTCATTGGCTGTTTTAACAATACAAGAATACTAGATTAATTTTTGTCCCATCCCATCATTATCCTAATTAATATATTAGTATATTAAAAAATATATTTCATAAGGAGCCATTAAATTTGACTTCAGGCTCTGAAGTTAATATTCCACATAAATGGAAGCAGATATTAAATATTTTCTATCGGTAACAAAAAATGAAGAATTAACATTCAGTGACTAAACAGCACAATGTCTGAATCACTGGGGTAATCCTAAAGGCTGACGTTATACAGAGTTGTCAATTACCTTTTAGCAATGTAGCTTTCTTAGGGCTGTAATGCCAAATTAATTTTTTAATAGAGCTGCAACAGTTTATTTACTGAAAAAATGTGAATGCAGCCCTTTCTAATTCAAGGCAGTTCACCCTATACTAGTTCAAACTTTTTAGATGTATTTAAACAGCCTATCAGAAATCATTCATTAATTCAAGCAAAATTGTTTATGATTCAGAAATATTCCAGATTGGACTCAAAAATTTCATCATCACTACACTAGTTCTAAAACACTGCTTTAAAATATTAATGTTTAACCATATACAACACTCGTTCACTTAACACAAGCTTTTAGTGCATGCTTCAGACATGATTTTCTTAAAACTGAATTTCAGAAGCATGAAAAAACGTTACTGAATTGTACATTCAGTTTAAAAAGGTGTTAAGTAAGAATCACCTATGTGAGAACATAACAATACAGAACATGTTTAGGGTAGGGTCACACATATAAACCAAGTGCTTTTCCCATCCTGTTGTAAGAAGTTTTGAAAATAGGACTTTGTAGAAAAGTATATGACTCTTTTGTTTTTATACATATGCATGTTTCCGTAATTATTTTAGCTATACTTTAAGAGATGGTTATTAATTGCCATTACACTAATAAATTCATTTATGAATAAATATACCAATTTCACTATGTGAAACTCGGATATGGAATGAAGATTGCAGCAGAAGACTTTATAGAGAAAAAAAGGCCAGTTTCTATGTGTGAACTATCCTACTTGTTCTAATGATCCCATAGAGTAGGTCTTGCCCATACAGTAAGTAATGTGTGGGTATTTTCTGTATGTTTCATTTCTGTTGAGTTCAATAAGTGATTTCTAGCGTAGGTACTAAACACATACAGACCTGTAGATGCCTTGCATCTGCAGTTAAGCACAAATATCTACAAGAATTTGATGTACTAGCTACCAAATCAAAATAATGAAGAAAGACTGAAATATGAATGTATTCAAAGCATAAAAGTAGACAGGCCAAAGGGGGTGCGGGGAAGAAAGGCAGGGTATAAATTTAACAAAATAAATAAATGTCCATGGTTGCAGCTGCATTTTATTTAGTTGTTA
>JANHGC010001272.1:102034-113749 GCA_027560395.1 Boaedon fuliginosus | reverse complement strand
CCTTCCTCTCCCTTGTGTATGATTCTGTGAGTGATTGAGTTGATTATTTTATATTGTATAGGCTCTGCTTTTTTATTTTATGTTCGCCGCCTCGAGTTCCCCCGCAAGGGGTGAAGAGAGGCGGGGTATAAATTTGATAAATAAATAAAAGAGCCTTGAGGCATAGAGAAATCTTCCTTAATTCAAGCCAGAGATTCCTGATTTGTAAAGCAACGGAGACAGGTGGGCACTACTGGGATTATATTTAAAATGCAATGGGATTTGTTTTAGAATCCAAATGTGCTATATTAAATAACTGAGCTTAGATTTAACATATTCTTTTGTTTTTTAGGAGTCTTTCAATAATGTAAAACAGTGGCTTCAAGAAATAGATCGTTATGCCAGTGAAAATGTCAACAAGTTGTTGGTAGGAAACAAATGTGATCTGACTACAAAGAAAGTCGTAGATTATACAACAGCGAAGGTATGCCTGTCTTTCAAAAAACAGAAAATGATATCATAATTAGCTAGAGAGCAACCAAATTCTTTTCCAATTCTGGATAATAGAACTAATAGAGATGTCTTTATTCTACAGGAATTTGCAGATTCTCTTGGGATTCCATTTTTGGAAACCAGTGCAAAAAATGCAACCAATGTAGAACAGTCTTTCATGACCATGGCTGCTGAGATCAAAAAACGAATGGGTCCTGGCGCAACAGCAGGTGGCGCAGAGAAATCCAATGTTAAAATTCAGAGCACTCCAGTCAAGCAGTCCAGCGGAGGTTGCTGTTAAAACTTTCCTTCCCAGCTCTTTCTCAACAATGAATTTGAAATCTGAACCCAACTGAAAAATGCCTGAATTGTACTGTATGTAGCTGCACTACAACAGCATCTTATCGTCTCCACAAAGGTCAGAGATTGTAAATGGTCAATGCTGACTTTTTTATTCCCTGATCTCAATAAAGCTAACTTCATTTTCAGAAATGTGTTAAACCTTTTGTGTGCTGGTTTATAAATGCGTGTAATCTTTGTTACTTTTTCTTATACCGGATTGTTTCCTGTGGTTGGCTAAATTTTGAACATTATTTTGTTCGGATCATATTGGCACATTTAGATGTCGGGTTTAGGCTTCTGAAGATGAAGTTTAGTCTTTGTTTTTGTATTCAACAGCACAATTGTGGCTGTCACTTTTCCATGCATAAAGTTCATAAGGCATTCTGTATAAAATCAAATTTACTAGTTCCATGTAGAGCTCTAAGAAAATGGAAAGAAAACACACTACCTGGGATCAGCACTAAATCAGTGTGCAGCCGAAAGCAGGTTTGGACTCTTGAGCTGCACCTCCCCTGGCAACCCCCTTTTGAAATAGGGGAAGGGGATTGCCATTCAGAAGGAAGCTGCAATCCCATAATAGTTCTTTGGATCGCAGATGCTGATTTTTCTTTATACTCTGCATATAATTTGTGGCTGCAGACTCTTGTAATTTGTTGCACAAAATGTAACAAACTGAAGAAATGTTTAATAAATATTGTACTTATTGGAAGTAATATCAAACTGTATGGTGATAAGTATTGTCTTAATTCTTATGAATAAGGGGAAAGGCTTGCATTGTACCCCCAGTGAACTTTTTGTGTGCAGTATTGGCACTTTAAAATCACCTCCTTATAGACTATATCTGCCCAGCCCAGCAAATGACTAGCAAATATGGCCCACGTGACATAAAGTGTCATGTGTTTCTGGCATGTGTGCTGTACTTGGAACACAACTTATACCATTGTTTATAGAACCATAATCACTCTAGATGTACCATCTCTCTTTCCCTTTGCATCCTAATTGTGTTTGAATCTATTTCTGAATGGTTCCATTTAGAAATTATTTGTCTCTCTTGCTCTGTCATAGAAAAGGAAACAGTATTTTCCTAAAGTATGAATGACTTCAAGCTAACAAGATGATGTTAACTCTAATGATATGTCTTTTCTAAATAATGTTACTTCCATTCTCTCACAATCAATACTGTTGACTTTAACAAAATTTTGTGCAATTTATTGGTCGGCACAAAGGCACAAGAAAGCTACAGTGAAAAAAAAAGCATAGTAATAAGGCAGCTGACCAAAAGGCAAATAATACATTTGTGCAGGGAGGAAACATTTGAATACATATGTGAATTTGAGCAAAAATGTGGCTTGGTTATTGCTTCAGTGACCATATGTATAACTTTTGTATAAAGAAACTAATCCATTAGTGCCTGATATCTGGGTTTTAAAGTTACCAACTTGATAAAAGAATATCTTATTTACAAAATAATTTGAAAGAGTCATTGACACTTTTTGTAAGCAAACACTCAGATGTGATTGAGAGGCAAATGTATTAGCAAATCTCTGAGAAAATTTCGTCCCCATTTTGGGATAGACATTCGTGATCTGCAACTGGAACACACAATACCTTAATTCTTCATAGTACTGTTGTTAGAAGATTGAAATTATTGAATTTCTGAATTTGCTCTTTAACTTCAACAATAAACTGTACTTCAGAATGAGAATTGTTTAATCAGTTGATTCATAATATGCTTTTAGTATTGTATCAATTCATAAAGAAATGTTACATAGAAGAAAATCGGCTACAATATTTAAATGATGATTTGGGGTCATTCTGAAAGTGCTAAAGCTCTTGGCAATAATAAACTCTAAATGTTATTAACCGACCACACTTTTTTAAAAAAAAATAAAGTGTACTGTTCTGACCTTCAGAAGATGCTTAGAATACTAATGAATACATATTTCAATACTTTTGCTTGCTAGACTATATCTGTGTTTCTTTTAAAGTAGCTTGTTGACATTCTGAACAAAGTGACTATACTTTTTTTCCCAATATATGTCAGTTCTAGTTGTATGTTGTTTTTAAATCTGGGAAGCCGTTACAAAAGGCAAAAGATTTGGGAAAGAGTAAATCTGATTTGTAAACGCCTGAAAATATTTGAGTTCTAGGTTTTCATGTTTTGTGGCGTAAGTTTCCATGACCTCTTGGGCCTAATGTGAGCAAACAATGACTTCAATACTTGAGGGCACTCAAATTCCATTGTTTTTGGTCTTCTAGCATCTCCTTCCAACCATTACAGCTAAACACTGCCATTTAGAAGGAAACAAATATAAATTAAAAAACAGACATACAAGTAAAAAAACCCTGTAAGATTCAATCTAAACTATATATAGAATCAATCTCAGTCTTTGAACAGTCCTACATGTTGAAATGCCACCGTTTAGAACAGTGACTTAATGCCTTAGATTGAATCAGTCACTAGCAGTTTCCAAAAATGCATGAATTCAAAGTAAATTTTGTAGAAAAACCAATTTATGCTGCAGTATCTATGTCATACAGATACTACTTCATAGCGACACCGACAATGCAGCTCTTATCTGAGAAGAAGCACTTAAGAGCATGCAAAGGCATCTCATAGGCTACTTGCACATCATGCTAGGCTAAAATGAGAATATGTATGCAAACTCAGGCTACTAGATTAACGTAGTAAATCTTCACTCAGGTTTACCTGTATGAACAAAGCTAAGAGATCTGATACAATGTAGTCACTTTGTGGTGAGATGGGTGGCAAACAAATTTAATAATGATTTTTTTTCACCTACCCCTTACAAAAATTAATTTCTTCTTGTTTCCAGTGGAAAGGAAAGTTGAACAGCTTAGAAAGGAGACATTACCTTTAGCCTATCAATTGCTCTTGATACGGCTTGGAAATTGCAGTTTCAAAAGTTGGGTTTTGATTATGAATATGGTAAGCATTATTATCCAATCGTAAAGAATAGGAAGAGTTTTTATCTCCGAGTGCACAGAATTCTTTTTTAAGCTCTAATATGGATTCAGGATTATGGGCAATTAGGCGCTAACATCCTTAACTACAAAGCTTACAGAGGCAGCAAAAGAAGGTATATGCAAGTCTACTCATGCTACAATATTAAACTGAGGTTTTCTGTTACAAGCTGAGTCTCTTGTATTCTATAATGAAAATACAGAACCAACTTTCATCCAGGAACTTACCACTGAAGTATTTATCAATTGCACAGAAAAGTACTATTATAATCTAGTGGTTGGTAAGTAAAGGTGAACAGTGCCTGAAGCTTTAACAAACATTTATAACTTCTTTAGCATGAACCTTGCACAAGTAACACCATACTGTAATTGCAGCTTTAAAGGACGATTATTTAACTGTTACTGAAATCACTTACCTCCAGTGCATGTTTTAAAATAATAAAGTTGCTTTATTTGAAATGTAGCTTCCATATAATTTGTCACATGAGATAAACTGAAGACTTACAATTATTCACTGAAAAAAAATACAAAACAAATAATAGGGCTATACATTTTTTGATTATTATTTGGAAGTACTTTGGATTCTCCCATAAAAAAGTATTTTGGCTGTTTTATACAACAGCCTCTATTTTGTTTCAGGCAGCAACACAAACCTGAAAATGAAGGTTGCTGCTTTAAGAAGTCCATTCATGATCTGACAGTCAAAGCAACTGAACTTTTTTTTGAGGCTCAAGTGAAATTTGTGTCTCATATAAACACTTCTGAATGATTTCTGAAGCACGCAGAGCCCTGGCAAATAGATACCTAAATTAGAAATGCATCATTAAACCTCCTGTCACTCCAACACCGGAAGTTTCCCTTCCACTGTTCTGGAACACTTTGATGCCAGATACAAAGCCCATTGTTGTACCTTCTGAACTTGGAAACCAAGCTTGGTATCATCATTGCAGCACATCAAAACTTTGAAGGAAAAGTTCTTGTTTCTTGATTAGGAAGCCTCCCTCATACTGTTTATGGATGTAAATAATTCATTCTTCCACATCAGAAGTTTTATCTGAAATAAAATTATAAACAGCCATTCTATTTCTATTCTTCTCACATTTTTAATAGAAATTACCGAGCATCACACAATAACCATATTATTATCTGAAATGGAGCATGTTGTTCAAATTAGGCTTATACCCTACATCAGGGCTGTCAAACGTCCAGCCCGCAGGCCAGATGCATCACACGCTGGCCACACCCACGCCCAGTTTAGCAAAGGGGAAAAAGTCCCAATAGGTCATGTGACACCGCCATCACGATGTGAGTTTGACACCCCTGCACTACGTAAAAGCCCACACTAATTTTTTTTTTTAAAAAAAAACCTTAAAATGCTGATGCAGCATTTTTAAAGTAATATGGGTAGTCCTGGATTTACAACCATTTGTTTAGAGACTGAAGTTAAACGGCACTGGGGAGAAAATGAAATGACTGTTTCTTGCACAACGGTTGCAACATCCCCATAGTCACAGGGTCAAAATTTGGACGCTGGGCAACTGGGAGAGCCAGTTCGGTCTACTAGTCAAGGCACAGGCTAGAAAGCAGGAGGTTTGTGAGTTCAAGTCCCGCCTTAGCCGTGAAAGCCAGCTGGATGACTTTGGGCCAGTCACTCAGTCCAACTCATCTCACAAGATTGTTGTTGTGGAGAAAATAGGAGGATGAGGATATGTTGGTTATGTTCGCTGCCTTGAGTTATGTCTTAAAATAATAAAGGTGGAACCCAAACAAACAAACTGGCATGTATTTATGAAACTGCAGTGTATTGGGAGTCATGTGGTCACCTTTTGTGAACTTCTGACAAAGTCAATGAGGAAGTCAGATTCATTTAACAACTGTTACTAACTTAGCAATAGCACTTAGCACTTAATATACTGCTTCACAGTGCTTTACAGCCCACTCTAAGCAGTTTACAGAGTCAGCATGTTGCCCCCAACAATCTGGGTCCTCATTTTACCGACCTCGGAAAGATGGAAGGCTGAGTCAATCTCGAGCCAGTGAGGATCGAACCCCTGGCAGTCAGCAAAATTAGCCTGCAATACTGCATTCTGACCACTGTACCAATATGGCTCCTACTGAAATAACGATAGTAATTCACTTAACAACTGCGGCAAGGAAGGTCATTTCAATTCCTGACAAGATTACATCCTAAGTGCTAGTGAGTGTGGGGTTTGCTCCCTGTTTATATACAGTAGTTTGCTCTGTCTTTGTCAGTGTCAGTGGGGATGTATGATTTTTTACCCCTTGTATCCTTTGATTAGACTACATCTTTTTCTGCTTGATTGTCTAGTGTTAATCCCTGCCTATCCAGATGTTGGCTGCTGGACAGAATGTGTTCTAGTCTTCTTGTTTGCCTCTTAGCTTTTGTTTTGTTTCACCATTTCTGGAGGAACAAAATTCAGGAAGGCAACCTTAAATCTTTTCTCTGGTTCGCTTGGTTAAAGGGTTGAGGACAGAAATGATGTTTTGCTAATTCACAAGATAGAAATTTCTACATGGCCTTAGCATGAGATCCAGGAAGATATACTTCAACAAAAAAAATGTATTATTTAGTAACTACTCTTCACAGCATCCTTTCCCTCTTGCTTACTCAGACGTATCTTTGTGGACTGCAATTTCTTGAACATCGCAATGCTTCCTCAAGCTGTCGTCAAGAGTATATATGGCAGCTAAAATAGATTCATACAATCGTTCAGCATGGCTGTTAAGCATATCCGAATGTTTTGCAATCAAGCCAAGAGTTTTCTGTAAAACTATTAAACAAAGAGCAGGATACAAATTATACCATGCAAGAGCTGAGTAGCAGGATATAAGCAAGCTTTTCTTAATGCCTATACTAGGGTTACAGGAGTAAGCACTACAGAATCTGGCTCCTTTGTTTAACCATGTACTGATGAGAAGCAGCAAATATTCTGCCTCTTTCCTGTACCTTTACAACAGGACAGGCCTGGTTTGAACACTAAATCATAATGTGTTTTCTCTCAATTTCACCACATGTGTGAAGATACCCATCTTACTCTCTCTTAAAGATTATTGTAAGGTAACATTACAGGGAAGGAGGAAAAGAAAATTAAGCTGCTTGACAAAAAATGGAATATCAAAGTAAGTTAATAAATGTGTGCTACAATGTGCAGTTTAAACTGTAATGGCCACAAATACTTCAATGTTCTGCAGTTTAACCCTTTACCAGTAATGAAATTAAATTTTGAAAACAAGTTTGTCCAAAGCACCCAAACTTGAATTGTTTTGGCTTTTCAGAAAAAAAGTCTGTGTTTCAATTATTTCATTATGTCCTGAAGCTATAATCCTACTTCCTACATACCCAATTACAGGGGAACATATCCTTAAATTGATTTACATCTGTGTAGTGCTTTAGATCATATCACAAATCTGTTTATTGAAATTTGTGTAACTTAAAACTGAAATCCTGTATCGAATTACTAGAAGTTAAGTCCTATTGACAAACAGCCTAAGACTTAAATCCAACTTGCCACTTGCAGGGTCACTATTTCTAAAACAAGAGAGCTAGAAATCCTAGGGTTTTAAAAAATAAATAACAATTTTCCTTAAATGAGGCCAGGCACCTTTATTAGGTCCTCGCTTAACAACTCATCCAGCATTCACGTTTGAATTGATGATGGCATTTGAACGAGTCATACTACCAATCTTCGAAGTTCTGGCTATTGTAGCATCCCTAGTAACATAATTGTGATCTAGGTGCTTGACACCCAGATAACAAATGCAGTTTATAGCATCAAACAGTCATGTGATCACTATTTGTGACCTTCTTTGCCAGTTTCCTGGCAAAGTCAATGGAGGTCACAAATAGTACATGTAATCCTCGCTTAGTTAAACCTATGGTTATTCACTTAATGATGGCAATTGGAAGTGCTGGAATTTCTGTCACCAGTTAGTATATTCACACAACAGCACACTTCACAACCACTTGCTTAACGACAGAAATTCCAGCCCCACTTACAGTTGTTAAGTGAGGACTACTTGCAATTTCAAGCTCCTATATGTAACTGCTTCCTTACCTGGTGAATTTGTTGACATGCATCTAAGAAGATTTTCACCATCGTGCAACACACTTTCAGTCAATGCTTGGTGCTCAGCTAAATCTTTTTTGAATTCCTGTCAAGAAATGTTATGAAATGTAATGCACAAACCAGGAAAAATCATAGTAATATGGTTGCTTGCCTAGATCAGGTCCCATTCACAAGAATTAACTGTCTTGTTTAAAAGAATGTATGTATTAATGGACCTTTTTTAAAGAATCTAACCCATTATTTATCATTCAAACTAGAGGATACTTAAGTTCAAAAGAACTGAGTGAAATCCACTGACAGCTTTAAATGCAATAGATTAATTTTGACATACAACCCCCACAATCTTCTCTGAAGAGTCAAAATTCACTAAAGCCGATTTGGTGAATGGCATCTGGACAGAGCAAAGAAAAGAGGACTGCATAGATTTCTGAAGTATTTTATATAATAGTGAATGTTGGCCAAATCTATCTGTAAGTTATAACACAGGCTTAATAAAAATGCACTAAGCTTTAATTTTTGATACTTCAATTTGTTAATGAGGTTGGGCCCCAATAAAATTCCAGTTTTGCTTGCAAGCATGTTCTCTTCAAATGAATGAACCCTCTCCATTAATCTGTTTAAGACTGCACTGCACAAGTTTAATATCCCTCCACCCCCAATCCTAGTACTGGTTAGCAATCTTGTTGCTTAAGTAGAGAAAGTTTCATGAGGGAGTTCATTTATTCATTTATTTTCTCTGTGCAAGTCACCAAGAGTTGTTTTGTTCTGTGTTGGTATAGAAATATGTGTAATATATAATGAAAGAAAACCTCTTCAACATTATAGTCAGAGAGCAGTAGTTTTGTCCAGTTACTGGCTAAAAGCTAAGGTGGTTTCATGTGATAGAATAAAGTACTTTTGCAAATTTTGTTTATATTTTTATCTGCTCAACATCTATTGTTCTCCAGGTAAACAGCACGCCTAGAATTAGAATCAGCATCCAGAATAAAGTATGTAACAGATCAATAAAGCATTATCACTACTGGCAATAAAGTAAGATTCTGCAAATGAATTCCATTTTTTTTTGTACGTGCCTCTAGTCAGTGGACTCCTGGTAACTTGCTTGGACTGGTCTTTACAATTTTCTTGGCAAGCTTTTCAGAATTGGTTAGTCCTTGCCTCCTTCCTAGGCTGAGAGAGAATGGTTCACGCAGGTGTTGGGGCCTAAGGCAGACTAGAACTCAAGTCACCCAGTTTCTAGCTAGTACCTAAACCACTGCATCAAACTGGCTCTTACAAATACCATACAGAGCATTAAAGGAGATCAGTATTTATCTATGCAGATTAGGAACCTAATTGGAGAAATTTAATTCTTTTGATAGATTTCACACCATTTTACAGCTCTAACTCCCACTTTCAAGCATCAATTCTGCCAATGCAAAGAAATATATGTGATGACTTAGCATATTTTTCCAATGTCTTCTACAAAAGGCTGCAAGGAAGGGTTAACAATTGTAGGCTTGCATATTATCCAGGCTGCATATATATGTATTACAAGTATAATAAAAAATGAACCCCACTGTTAAAATTCATGAAGAAGAGAATGCAGTTAGTTACCAGGTAGTTTTGAAATGATGCTTTAACACTTTCAACATTTGGTTTGGGAGGAATCCACTGATCTATAACTTCTGCCACTTTATGCAGCCAACGAATGAGTTCTTCCAACTGACAGCAAAACACCTATATAGATAATTCAGAAAAAAAGTGTTCATTCAGCTAACATTCAAATTTGGAACCAGTGGATTTGATCAACTTAAAGCACACAATTGCCACAGATTATTGTATGTATCAATTGCAAGGAGACAGGAATATTTACCAAGGGTATCACAATGTTTGCAAGACTCCAGAGAAGGCTAGCTTAATTCTACAAAATACTTACTTAGATACTTCAAAACAGTTAAAATCCAAACATCTCTGAAATTAAAAAGAAAAATGCAGAACGGGACTATTCCAGATTCCTGTCAAGAACTTTTTTTACTGAAAAACCATATGGGAAATTATGCGGAAACATCAGTGGATTCCTAACTACAGCTGAAAGCATTGAGGTTGCCTGCCTTTCATACATTCAAAGTTCAGAAATGAAGCACACTGATAGGATCAAATGGTAGAAAGTGAAAATGGTCGGTAACAAAAGCTTTCTAGAGAACCACAAAATTCTTCAGGGCAGGGTACCGAGACAGTCGGCTTGCAAATGTATCACCAGCATTGGGCAACTCATTCAAAGCAATGTTTTGATAAAGGGTATTGATACAAGCAGAGCACTTCTTTGAAGTGCTTGGGGGCTTCGAAGTTCAGTGCAGCTACTTCAAAAGATTTATTTACTTACTTACTTACTTATTTATTTAGATTTATATCCCACCCTCTTCCCCAGTCAAAGGGAACTCAAGGCAGCTTACAACAATTAAAATACCATACCATACCATGATAACCCTAACCCTAACCCAATCACACACCAATCAATACTCTTCCCAGAAAAAAGGGGGGGGGCATCAGTTCCAGCCCCACCGACAGAGTCAGGTCTTAGTGGCTTTGCGGAAGGCCAGCAGATTAGGGATGGTTCTAATCTCCACAGGTAGTTGGTTCCAGAGGGCCGGCGCCGCCATCGAGAATGCCTTAGCTCGGGGAGCCGCCAGCCGACATTGTTTAGCTGACATTACTTTTCTCAGGACTCTGCACGTTTATCAACAGTGTTCTGTGATACTGCCCCCGAAATACATAGGCAACTACTGTATACCCTGCAGGGAGGCAGGACCGACTGACTAGGTGGTTCCGCCCCAGGTGCCTAATGGACCCAATTGGGTTTCAGAAGGAGCTTGGGGAGATTCCTGATTCCCTGACCCACAGCTGGTCAAGTCCCTGGTGGCTGCGTGGAATAATGCCACCAGGGCCGTGGATCAGGTTGTGCCTTTGCGACCTCTCACTGTTCGCAAACCCTGGAAGTCTCCTTGGTTTACTGAGGAGCTCCGGGGGATGAAGCGTCGGAGATGTCTAGAGTGCTCCAGGGGGACAGAGATGGAACCCGAGACCCCTGTCTTGCGGGGTCCCTCAGGGCTCGATTCTCTCCCTTCTCCTATTTAACAAAAAATGAAACTGCTGGGTGAGATCATCCGACAACATGGGGTTGGGTATCATCAGTACTCTGATGATACCCAGTTATATATTTCTGCCCCTGATCGCATTAGTGATGTCGCCGAGGTGATGTCCCGGTGTCTGGAGGATGTAAAGGTCTGAATGGGGACCAATAGGCTCAGACTCAACCCTGACAAGACCAAGTGGTTGTGGGTACTGCCCCTCCCTCGTGGTCCAGTTGATTGTCCATCATTTATTTTGGGGGGAGACAAATTACTCCCCTCAGAACGAGTTTGCAACTTGGGGGTACTCTTGGATCCACAGCTAAACTTAGATCATCATTTGACAGCTGTGGCCAAGGGTGCCTATGCGCAGGTTCGCCTGCTGCACCAGTTGCGTCCCTTCCTGGAACTGGAGGCTCTTCTTTTTTTATTAGATTTATATCCCGCCTCTCTTCACCCCTTCCGGGGGAACTCGAGGCGGCAGTCACTCATGCCCTTGTCACCTCATGATTGGACTACTGTAATGCACTCTAAATGGGGCTGCCCTTGAAGGGCATTCGGAGACTTTAGCTGGTTCAAAATGCAGTCGCACGAGTGATTTGATGATCTACCTCGGTGCACCCACATAACACCTATCCTCCACGAGCTGCATTGGCTTCCAGTGGTCTTCCGGGTTCAATTCAAGGTGCTAGTAACAACTTTTAAAGCCCTTCATGGCA
>JANHGC010001272.1:83475-94225 GCA_027560395.1 Boaedon fuliginosus | reverse complement strand
GAAAATGGCCCGGTTTTTGGACTCCTGAGGCCTCCATAGCTCGCATTTTCGGCCTCCTATACTCAACATTCGGAGTATAAGACACACCAAGATTTTCACCCTCTTTTAGGGAGGAAAAAAGTGTGTCTTATACTCCGAAAAATATGGTAATCAGTCTAATAGGAAACTCCTAGTCTCAATGCCCATATACTGATGAACACATCAACAGAAAGGGGGGGGGGGCTACCAGTTAGCTTGCTAGTAGTTGTCACCTAAATTATGGTGGCCAAAGCAATAGGAAACTATGATATGCGATATGAGATATGACATGATATGATGATATGATAATACAGAATACAGAACAGAGTTGAAAGGGATCTTGTAGGTAGACAGGAAACCCTATACCAGGGATGTCAAACTTGCGTCATGACAGTGGCATCATGTGACGTATCAGGACTTTTCCCCCCTTCGTTAAACCGGGCAGGGGCAGGATCAGCACGAGACACATCCGGCCCATGAGCCGCGAGTTTGACATCCCTGCCCTATACCATTTCAGACAAATGGTTGTCCAATCTCTTCTTAAAAACTTCCATTGTTGGAGCACCCACAACCTCTGGAGGCAAGTCGTTCCAAGGGTTAATTGCTGTCAAGAAATTTCTCCTTAGTTCTAGGTTAGTTCTATCCTTGAATCATCATTTATAGAATCATCCTTTCATTGTGTGCCCTTAGAGAGCCTTTCTTCATACTGTTACATTGGGGCACCAGTGACTGGATTATACTGTAAGATGCTATAAATCACTAGCAAGGAAATAGCCCAAGTGCCTGTAACACTGATATGAGTTATTTTGGTATTCAAGCTCTTTTTTCTATAGCCACAAATACAACCCTAGTTATTTTTTAGCTAATTTTAAGTTCTGCTGGGCTCATCAGAACTTGCTCCCAGATAAGTAGGCCTAGCAATGCAGTCTTAAAAGTGCTAGACATTTATACATGGCAAGGAATGTTTTCAGTTAAAGGTGACAATTAAATTTTCTGAGCTTCGGCTAAAGAAATTGATTCTGAAGGCTCATACAGCTCACTTCCCTGAAAGACGGAGGCAATGCCTGGAATTCTTCTCTAGTACAATTACATTTTAAAACTCTGAGGGATTTCACAGCCACCATCATACTCGCTCACCCGCTTCCCCAGTATCACAAACCAACACTCTTTCTCATATTGATCGGGAAGCTCAAAAAGCAACTAACTAGTTCAAAACTAGAGTCACAATTTTGAGAAAGGAAATTATATACGTAGATATAATAAACTATATTTTAGCCTTTGAGTGTTCGGTAATGCTAGTCCATCTAGTCAGTTTGAGTGTTCCAGAAAACTGAGTTAACAAATCATGATTTGATTAACCATGTTGTACAATCCTTGAGGACCAAGCAGTAGAAGCTTCCCTTTTAAATATTCACTTTCCTTGAAGTGCAGATAGGTTTTCCTTTTACTAAATCAGCTTCAGGATCGGAATATTCCATCCCATTTATTCAGGTGTAGAATTCAGCTGAATTCTATACTGGGTGTAGGCAATCTTTTGGTTCCTTCTCCATATAGTTTAAAGGAAAAACCACTTCCAAAATCTTGCCAACTTCTGGGACATAACCAGGCAGTTACCAGGAACCAAGGCACACAAACTCCAGCTCAGGGAAATTTGCAGTGGTTATTGTTTTATTCTGACTTGGCTATGCTAATTCATAATAGGATAAATTATCTCCTTGCATGTCTTCTATGATTTCAAGGTCTGGGGAGCAGGCATGTTCAAGAGACAATTGCAGTTGATGATTTGGGGGACTTGTATGGTAGAAGGGTGCCTGGTTATTAGAAAAAGTCAACTAATTCTATTTTGGGATGGATTCCCAATCTAAGAAACTTAAGCATTCCAGTTTGAGTCAGAAGAGTCAATTCCTAATTATGATGACGTCAACATGACAAAATCTGTCATATCCTGGTTCAAGTGCCATCTTTTCATATCTGTATTGACTTTGCATAGCCATATATATGGGGTAGAACACATATTTCAACAGTTATCCCCCAGCAGATGCCTATGCCTTGAGATTTAATATTCAGCTGTATTCTGAAGGTAGTTGTCTCCTATTTTGATTCGGTTGGCTTACAGGCCTAGAGTCAATGTGTAAAAAACATATAAACTTCGTTTGCCTGTTAAACTCCATTTTCTTTTGTTCAAACTAAGATATACTAATTTGCAGTTTAGGAAATGGTTAAAGTGACCCCTGTTAATGGAAACTTTTAGGGACCTTCCATTCATAGATGCAATTTCCTCAAAAGCATTTCCCCATTTTGATATTGAATCTTCTATCTCCTTTACAAGAAACATAGCTGAAGAAAATATATTATTACACATCTCAAGGGGCTTTTTGAAGATTCTTTCCTGTTTTTCCTGTTTATTATGATAGCAATAACAGAGATACGGTTATAGTAATAACATTTTAACATGACAATCAATATATTGTGGTGTGCAAATACTAATAAAAAGCCACTTAATGTATTTTTATCTGCTATTGCGGGAAAGATTCCATTATCCCTCTTTTAATAAAAAGGAGGTTCCTTTTATTTGATTATGTCTTATGTTGTTATGTAACAGTATTTCCTGCAATGATGCTAGGAAAAGTTTATATATTTCCAGCTTTTGATCCTTTTTTGCCTGCCAATAATGATAAAATGTCATATCCAAAAAGGTTTTGCTCAATGTCAGATGAATTCAAATAGCCAGGTTCTGCAACAACTGAGCTATATGACTATTAATCACAATTCAGTTGTATGAATATTGCACAGATATATTGGGTAGAAAGACCTCCTTCTTGTGATTACAGAACTTACTCCTGGCCAAAATTGTTTGGTGCACAGAAAAGGAACAAGAACCTCATGATGTCTAGTCTTCCACATGCTGCATTTAGACCAACATTCCAGGGTAACATTTAGCAGCATTTCATTCCCAGTTTACATTAACAGATTGCCAAGTGGCTTACAAGTGTCTGGAAATGCAACTTTTGGTATCCTTAAGAATGCTCCCAGAAACAGATTACTGACTCTTCTGCTATTTACCGTACCTACCTATAGCTGACTTGACTAAGGCAGTTGTATTTCTTACAAATCACCTTCAATAGAAAAGCTAAATCTGAGGTTCTATAGTGATGGAAGCCTTGACATGAAGAGAATTTAACCCTTTTCCTGAGCCTGTTTTTGCCCTGATGATGCTGACTCTATCCCTTTTTGAAATACCCTGTGAAGAGATGGGCTATTTGTATTGCACCCCACAGTAGCTCTTAGCAACACCCAGAGATGGCTAGACAAATATCCATTACCATAGCTCCGATTATGAAATTTTCAGAATATACTATCATGTTCTAAGAATACAGGCAATCCTTGACTTGGAACCATTCATTTAGTGACTGAAGTTACAGTGGTGCTGAAAAAAGTGACTTCGGACTGTTTTTCACACGATCACTACAGCATCCCTGTACTCATGCGATCAAAATTAGGAAGTTTGGAAACTGGCATGTATTTATGATGGTTGCAGTGTTCTGGGATCACGTGATTTACCTTTTGCGACCTTCTGACAAGCAAAGTTAATCCAGATTCACTTAGCAACCATGTTACTAACTTAACAACTGCAGTGATTCACTTAATAACTGCGGCGAAAAAGGACCATAATGTTGCAAAACTTAACAACTGTGCAGCCTATCAATGGAAATTTGAGGTTTAATTGTGATTCTAAAGCAAGGACTACCTGTTATGCTACACCATGGAATGCATGTTCTTTTTTCAAGAATGATAAATGTTCATTCAGTCTGACTCTAAAGGGTTTTTATTTCAGATTCAGAAAAACTGAATAACTAACACAAGATTCATTGACTTTGGAATTATGAAATAATTAAACATAATTCTCTGCACTGCTTTCCACCAAAACAGCAAGGCACAGATGGAGGTTTTTAGAAGTGGAAAAACTGTATCAACTCCATAATCACATATTTATTTTCACTTTTTTTATTTACATATTCACATTTGATCCTTGACAGTATGAGGACCTTACAGAGGTGCATGAGCAGAGTTAGGAGCATGCAAAATGTTTCAAATTTGAACTACTTCCAGTTGAAATTCCCATCTCAAGAGTGAAATGAGCTGTTTTTATTATTTTCAATACAACTTTTACAATATTTGGATACTGAAAACACAATATTTCCGAAACAACTGAACAATCTCATTTTGCATTTGAAACATTTTAAATCTTTCACATTTGAAGTGGAATGCTCCGAAGTCAAAATGATTTGAATTTGAAATATTTTGCATGCCCACAAACAAAATACATGTTGAGAACATTACAGAGACAGAAAACAATACTTAGAAAATGGAGTGGTTAGCTGTTGCTGACATACATTATTCTACAATCCTGATAAAGCACTGTTCTACAATACTTTATCTAATTTCAGATTTGAAATCTAACATTTATATTCTTATAAAATATATCAGAACAGACAATGTGTTTTCTCAGGAATTCAGACCCAGGGCTAAACTAAGCCTCTAACCAAGGATCTTGAGAAGAAAAATCTTGGGATGAACAGCACTGTGACTAAAACACAGGTAAAGCAGCCCTTTAGGTACAACACAATAAGGCAGGTGGTGTCATCGCTCATGTCTAAAATCAGAGTGTAGATTTCCTTATCCTACACAAGATTCCAGATTGTTCACAGTCTCCACCTTTGTATTATGCAGCCATTCATTTTCATCAGAGCAAAGCACGTCCATATTCTACTTGACTTTGATTAGAAACTTCAGTACAGAAAGACACAAGTGGTACAGTAGGGTAGTATAATCTATCGCTAGCATTTGAATTGAAGAGTATCGTAAGCGACACAGTTTAAAGACACATATTTATGAAAGCTAATCAGAAGAGCTCACTGTAACTGTAAATACAGAACCAAATTTCTAGTCATTAATAGACAGCTTAGTTGCTCTAAATCAGTGGTTCTCAACCTGGGGGTCGGGACCCCTTTGGGGGTCGAACGATCCTTTCGCAGGGGTCGCCTAAGGCCATTGGAAAACACATATTCCCATACGTGGTCCCAAATAATTTTATGGTTGGGGGTCACCACAACAGGAGGAACTGTATTAAAGGGTCGCGGCATTAGGAAGGTTGAGAACCACTGCTCTAAATGATTCCATTAATTGGGGCTGGGCTGGTGTTAAATATTAAGGTAAGCTAGAAGTATATTAGCCAATTTAATGTGATAACCATTCCATCTGGTCATAATAATGTTATTCAGATCTCAGTAGATGCTGACATTCAGCTGCGACAGTGAGAAAAATAAGAAAGCTTCTCAACATTGTAAAAAAAAAACCTGTTTGATGATTCCTTGTGTGAGGTAATCTCCCCTAGCATTATATTGAATAATCAGAGCACTTCTGCACCTAGTTTTGGCAATACTGTCATCCTTGTTTTCACAGTGACATTTTTGTTCGACAATTCAGCCACTGTTCTTTTACTAAGCTTTCCAAAATCTCCAATCTCCAACTTATTTGCCAAGGAACTCAAGGGGGGTAGGTAGCTTAGGCCCACCACCCAAAGTTTTCCTCTCTCATTCCTCTCAAGCAACTAATAGGAAAAAGCAAATATGGCAGTGGGAATTTGATACTGGAATAGCAGCTGGGTTTTTTTAATATGTCTTTTGTTGTGGGAGGGGACATGCTCAATAATCAGCAAGGGAACACACTGATGGCTCAATGTAAATTCTGGGAATTGCTGCATAAGAATAAACACAATGAAGATTGAACAAAAAAGTCCAGTTAAAGCAATATCTTTTTTTTAGCCAACTTAAAAAAATGGAATAGCAAGAGGAAAAAATACAAGCTGATGGCCTATTTTCAATTAGTGTTAACATGGTATTTGGGAGGAGGATGCAAACTTTCAAATTAGGGCCTCAACATTATCACAACAAAATCTGCTGTGCAGCACCTGTGCCTAAAATGTCGGGATTTTTTAAAAAAGCTATTTTCCAGCTTTGTTTCACCTGTTCTTAGTAACTTGAAACACATACTAGCACACAGAATATAAATCTATAAACCTCCATCTCATTCCTGGACATAATCAGCATGATTCTCCTGCAATTTTTAGCAGTTCTTAAAATGTTGCACAACCGATTTTTTAAAATTTTAATCAACCCTCTGCTTTATTTTTACATTCTGATTTCCTTCCGCATTCCCCAACTAGATAAATTAAATGAACAAATTAATGAACATTTCATCCTAGTGGTTTAAACTGCCTGAAATGAGAAAAATGAAAAACCAGAGAAAAGTGAAATATCATACACTGCAATGGACACCTGAAAAACTAGAATTTGTACACTGCAAGTGCTGGTAAGATACATTAGGAAGGAGCAGTTTAAATAGTCAAGATCTCTGGTTGCTACTGAAATCAATAAGGGAGGCATCAAAACTCAATAACATAGCAAATGTTTTACCCACACAAAGCCCTAGGGGTAAATTCCTGATGTCTCTTAATTTGAAATAATAATAATATTGTATCGTATACAATATAGACTCTTATATAGTCTATGTCATTTTCCTTTATAGGCATTATTTTTAGGCATTACTGAGTTTCAAGCAATATGACACTTGAACCTGAAGATATCATCCATATGCAAAAAAACCCAGTTACGTTTATTTGTTAGCAGAGTACAAAAGGACATATTTCTCAATGTGATCACAACAGGCACAGGAAGGATATGCTAACCTTGGATTTGGTTCAGGGATTGTCCAACAGCTAAAGAAAAAATAATCAGTAATGAAAAATAACTGTTCTACTCAATTGCCTGCTCTTTGCCATCTTGGTTTTCCTCCAGACCAAAAAACAATCTTTTTGTACCATTAGTAAAGAATTTGATAAAATAAAAGGCAATATTATTTGATAAAACAAAGCAGGGGTAGAATATTGATTCATTTTCTGTAATTATGCTGGTACTGACCCAATATCTGAACTGGGGAAGGCTACTGAGAAACACCTGTTCTCTCTCTCTCTCTCTCTCTCTCTCTCTTTGTTTCTCTGGCTACTATTGTCAACAGGTTGCTGTCAAACCAGTCTTCAGTTCAGCCACTATAAAAATATGAAAAAAAAATAGCTTTACTAGACATACAAGAGATCCCCAATGGCATTTATACTGTGAGCTTTAGTAATCAAAGCTCTCAACCAATCTGGCTTTTCCATTTGGTAGAAGAATTTGCTACTTAAACCCCTCACACTGGTACTGTACAGTTCATTCACACTTAATACTTTGTGTGTTAGGGTAGGTCACATTTCTGGACCCAAAAGCACCTTTGATTAGAGCTTTCTAATCTTTGTGATCATTAATGACAAGTTGCATTTTGAAAGGCAGGCAGGTTGTACTGACAATCAAGCTCACAGATATTTTTCTTTCCAATATCCCTACTCTTGCTGGAGCAATGGTCTGTTTGACTCAATAATCACTGGCATTACATTATTAAAAACCCCTTAAATAAAATATTACTAATCTCCTAGAGAAGAAATTATCAGTCCACTCCAAGACATATTTTTTATACAGAAAAAGATGTGCTCAGTTGGGATCTTAAAGGAGGCATTCCTTGGGTATGTTCTTTTAGTGAGGACTAAAATTACGTTATCTGCGCTTTCAATTCTTTTTTGCACTTCCTATTCAATTTCTGCTTTCCGGTGCCTAAACATGAAATATTATGTACAGTTTACAGTCATGCCTCCTTAAAAGTTACCATACATAAAAATGACAGAAAAAGTTGAACAAGAATTCCTTTCTTTATAGAGAAATAAATTACTATGTCTGGAGTTTTACAACTTAGGAAAAAAGATTAAGGAAGGGGAAAAGGCATGAAAACGTTACAAAACTATTTCACTGTGGAATAGGTGAACAGGGAGAAATGTCACTTGTCTCACACAATACTAAAAACAATACCTTCATCCAATGAAAGTAAATGTTGGGAGAATCAAGATGCACAGTTGACTTTACTGATTTTGAAATCCTGCACAAATATTGTTACTACTGCTCAAAGTGTGCTAAATCACTTGCAGGAAGCAAATCAGTATTCTATGTGCTGGTTAATTATTTCCTGCATACCTATGCAAGTAGGCAAGATGGAATATAATTCACAAATTCCAAAATAAGATGCAAAATGATGCCAGGATAAAGAGAAATATTTTCTTTGTCTATGAGCAAATCCTCTAAAACAGTGTTTTTCACATTTTGGGAACTTTTAAGGTATGTGGACTTCAATTCCCAGAATTCCCTAGGCAGTTGGCTGGGGAATTCTGGGAGTTGGCGTTCATACATCTTAAAGTTACCAAATATGAACTAAACAGGAACTGAGTGATCAAGGGATTGAGATAACATGGTGGTCATATGTGCAGATACAATCTAGATATGAGATGGATGTTAAAATGTATAGTTTAAATAGATAATTAACAGAACTACATCAGATATTAACGGACAGATGAAAAATAAAGAAAATACATAGCTATTTGTTAAGTATCAAGATGGAAGAGGAACAAGTAAAAGAGACAATGATAGTATGGGCTAAAAGTTTTGGCTATTTGATTTAGATCAGTGGCAGAAATTATGGGATAGAAATTATAAATTAACAATGTGTACTGCATACAAAGAAAATCTTTATAAAATGTTTTATAGATGGCATTTTCCGCCCTCAAGGTTAGCTAAGATGTTTAAGGATAAATCTGCAAAATGTTGGAAATGCCACCAGATACCTGGTTCATACTATCATGGTTCATACTATCATATATGGTGGATATGTCAAAAAGCGAAAAAAAATTGGACAAAAATACATACATGGCTTGAAAAAATGCTAAAACAACATACAGATTTGAAACTAGAGACATTTTTGCTGGGCATTTTACCAGGCAGATATAAAAAAGGGAATGCATATCTGATTTTACATGTATTGACTGCAGCGAGAATAGTATTTCCACAACAATGGAAATGCAAAGAGATCGCAACAGATGAAGATGTGATTAGAAAAATATTAGAATGTGCAGAAGTGGATAACCTAACACTTAAAATTAAGGAAAAGGAAGAAACTGAATATTTTTTGACTTGGGACTTATTTTATCAATGGTTAGCTGCCAAAAACAGAAGCTAGAAACAGGGAAATATATGAAAGGATTAGTGATATAAGGAAGATACATTAACTTGGTTAAACAAATAGTATGATTATTATGGTTATTAACATTAATATAATTGATAGTAATGCAATCGTTACAATATTGTTGTAAATACTGTGATTATTATTTCCTAATGTGATTTGTACCCAGACAACACAATATTCAATTGAAATTGGAATTTTGTATGTTATAAAATAAAATAAAAACTTATTACAAAAAAAGTTCCCAAATATGAAAAACACTGTTGTAAAGAAACCTAAGTACTTTTCTACCACTAAAAGTCAATCTAGTCAGCTAGCTCAAAGCTTCTCTTTTGAAAGAACATCTCTTTTCTGAAAATGTTTTCTCAGCAATTGAAACAAAGGGTAGATGCAATCTTATGACTTAATGATTATCTAACTGAAAAGTAATAGGATTATCTAGATTCTGTTGCAAGAGGACCTGGCATTCTGACCGGCAGCAATACAAACAGGTCAGGCATAACTGACTGGCCTGCCCAAAGGATAGTGATTTATGTGTCAGCATTTGGTACATCGATTGGTAAGAGTACTTCACAATATGTTTGTCTGGTTTACGCAAGAAGAGAAAAGATACTACCATATTTATTATGAGTCCACACTGAAGGAATAATAGGTAGGGTGGGATAAACATATATAACCCACTCTAAAGACTTCCTTTATAGTTACATAAAGTTGCTTTATAATTTATAAGGACAAAAGGTTGTTTCTGGAAAGGTAAATATTTATCAGAAAAATACCTTGCCCTTCAACCAAAGGTGCTTATGATTAAAATTTGACTCCTTTTTTAAAAAATTTGGACTAATCCCATTTACTTTACTGTATATTCTGAATTTGAAGTTCACCAGATTGAAAATGGCAAATTAGGACAAATGGAATAACATGTTAAGAATTCTGGGAACTGGAGTTGTGGTCCATCTGGGAGGCACCAGGTGAGTGGTCTTTTCCTGCCCCGGCACTTTAAGGTTAATTTTGCAGGGGGAAAATTATAACATATTATATCCTTTTGAAAAAGATATTCATACTGGGGATAAGGACAGGTAATATTCTAAACCAATTTAAATAATGGAATTGAATTTCTGACAGCCAGAAAAATATTTGAATAGTATCTCTTTGCAAGGAGAGTTAAAGGCCAGAATTGTGTTGTCAACACATATCCTCTTGAAAGCAATAGTGGAATGAGAGAAAAAGCAACAAATGAAGCTTCATGATTATTACTAGGCCACATTTAACCACCCATTTAAATGTACCTTTAATGGGGAATACTGCTGTAAATGTTTTATTAATCTTTTTAATGGTTAATGATTGTGTTTTATTATTGTGAGCCGCCCTGAGTCCTGCGTGATTGGGCGTCCTACAAATTTGAATAAAATAAAAATAAAATAAAATACTTTTATGTAGACTTTTTGAAGCTTATAACTGGATGTTCTACATATGTTTTCTATTTATTTATTTATTTATTTATTAAATTTATATCCCGCCTCTCTTCACCCAAAAGGGGAACTCGAGGCGGCAAACAATACAAAATAAGCAGTCC
>JANHGC010001270.1:45612-58376 GCA_027560395.1 Boaedon fuliginosus | reverse complement strand
AGTTGCCAAGTTTGGGGACCTCTGGCATATAGACTAGAATTCAACATTCTCACCAATCATGCTGTCTATACAACTATTTTGATATCAGTTGAAAAACTCCATATATTCAACACTTGTGTGAATTGGTCACATTTTAAGGAAATTAGAAAAGCACAAGAGCACATTTTTCTGAACCTCCATGAGATTCCTTAATGAAGTTTTGTGTGAATCAAACAAAGCATCCCCCTCCCCCACTGCTGCTCACCTTTGGATTTGGATTTCCAGACACTCGGCATATAAAAGTGACTGGCATTCCTTCAAATATTTTGTAGTGTTTAAGCTTTGTCTCAAAATATGGGGCCAGACTGCTATCAAGAACATCTGTCCCATGCTCCACTTCATCATCGGACTCTTCTACTGGAGTTCTCTCCAATCTAAATTCAATCTCACCGATCAGTCTCTGCTCAAAACTGGAGACTTTGTATTCCTATAAATAACAGAAAACTCAAGTTAGTTAGGGCTTTAATGTCACTTTATCAGGCAGGTTATTTTATGAGATTGTAATTATTTCCATTTTCCAGATTTTAAATTAAAAATGTAGATGTACAGGTTTGCCCATTTTAAATAGTATTCTATGAAGCAAAACATAAATATATTAATTGAGCAATGGGCATGCGTAATGGAATATAGGGATTAGATTATAATGTTTCTGTTTTATGGACTGGAAATATTACATTTAAGTTAGATTACATTTAAGTAGTTAAGTGAAATGCAAAATGATCCATTTGATCATTTTAAATATTGAACGTATTTTGAATGGAATCCCATTCCGTTTATGGGATTCAGAGAATTGTATTCCCTAAAAATGATCTGAAGTGGAGATGTTTACTACATAGTAAAGAATAGCTTTAAATCTCGGTGTTAGTGAATTATGTAAAGGAAAGGAAGGAAAGATTAAATTCTGCAAACAGCATTGCAACGCCAAAAGAGGAAGTAGCAAGAGGTCAACAGACAGGAAAGCAAGAAAAAAGGAAAGTAGAACCTTTTGCACAGCCTCATGAGTCACTATAGAAGCATCAACAGAACCAGTTCCCTGTAAAAGCAGAAAAAATATGGACACTAAAAGAACTGACGACCACTCATTTCATTAAAGTGTAGAAATGTTTCTTGTTCTTCTGCACTAAAATAAGTTGTCTCAATATACAGACTGTACTTGATGTTAAAATGAAATGGAATGAAAAAGCAGGAAAGATGACATGAGAATTGAAAGAAATCTTAAAATGGTTATTTCATGTGATCAGCTAAGGAAGCAACACTGTATTCTGCATTACAATTGCCTGCAATCATGCAAGAGTTTGAACAAAATCATTTTGATTTTATAGGATTCTGTTCTCTGTTCAAGCCAAATTCAGATTCCATCTTTTTCTAGTTGTAAAAATAATCAAGTATTTGGCTAAGCAATTAAAAATGCCTTGGCCTGCAACAAGTCTCCCAGCAAAAGTATCTGGCTTCCCCAGAAAACTTTTAATTTCTGTTTCAAATTAACCTTCGCCCATATTTCCTCCATTGCTTCAAACTTTATGGCTATTTACATCAAACTACTATAGAAGTAAAACACTGCCTTTAAAAAAAAAATGTCTCAGGGCAAGTGTGGAATCTTTCAGTACACTTTGCAGATCTGAATCCAGCACAAGGAATGTTGGTGGTCTACCCATAAAGCAGGCCATTAGTAACTGAAGGAGGCCAATTCACACCTAATATAAGGGTATATCCTTTGTTCATTCCCTAGACTCTGACATATAGGCAGTTCATTTTCAGACTAATGGTGAAAAGGGGAATTTGCAGAGATGAAAAGCATCCTACAGTACTGAAAACATGATTATTAGCAATTCTTTACTTCAAAACTCTCACATTAATATACCATTTAGGTTGTCATGATAAACACACAGGGCATATACAGAGGAACCTCGGTTTGCGACCATAATCTGTTCCCAGACTTCGGTCACGATCAGAAGTGTCACTGTTTGCGCATGTGCAGACAATCCTGTGCATGTGCAGAAGGGGAAATCAGCGCGGATTGTGTTTGTGCGCCACCCATTTTTGAATCGTGAACCAATTAAAAAATCAGGTGGATTTTTCGGTTGGAACCTGAATTGGTCACAATCAGAAGCGTTCGCGAACCGAGGTTCCACTGTAATATGGCATTTTAATCTAATTTATGGTTTACTGTTGACTATTTTGTGACTTGGCACGGCTATAAGTGTAGCTACCATGTTTCGTTAAATATGTTTTCCAAATTCAGGATGCACTCTTTATTTGATCAGAACAAGATGCAGAATATAGGTGTAAGCAAATTAAAAGAAGACACAACTATGTTCTTAGGATAGTTTTTAGCAAAAAGAGTCTGTTTCTGCAAACTCAGTTTGGGTGGTTGCTAGCACGCCACTTACTGAAGAGCTATTGGGCATTCAGCATTTAGCTATAATGTAACCAGGCTACTGTTTCCCTCTCTAAGGCTGGAGTGTGATTAAAAAGCAGAATCAAAATAAACACGTCTA
Source organism: Boaedon fuliginosus (assembly GCA_027560395.1). Lineage (NCBI taxonomy): Eukaryota > Metazoa > Chordata > Lepidosauria > Squamata > Lamprophiidae > Boaedon > Boaedon fuliginosus. Next base: position 55,839 of record JANHGC010001270.1, on the reverse strand, counting down.
AGAAAACCACACAAAAATTGTATGTAGATTTGATATCATGATACTGTGAAATTTACCTATAACAGGTACACCAAATAATTCTGATCAAAAGATTAAACCCTGAAGACTGAATACATTTTAGACTGAATCCAAAATTTCTTGCAATCTAATTCAATTTAGGTAGCCAAGCTTGGCGGAAAAGAAACGTAAAGCTGGCCTATAAGTATGCAATGTAATATGAACCTCTTTCTGAAAACAAACATTGGCCTGCATAATGTAAAGGGTGTGTTAATTGATGTGTGAACCTAGCCATTATGGTCTAAGGTTAAGCTAACCCTACATTAATTTGTTTGGGTCACTGTTTAAGAATACCAGATTGCATGCTGGTCAATGACGATATTCAACCTACTTGGATTAAAAATTAAGTCTAAAATTCTGTCATCATTCCTCAAAAAACCCCGCCCTATTTTAACAAGAAAATGGCTATTTTATTGTATGAGTAGAAAGCGAAATTGCAGTACCTGCTCTGCAAGTTCTTCTTCTGGCTCCTGAATATTGAAGACAGTTGCAGCATTGTCAGCTCCCAGCAATCGACGGGCCATCTTTTCCTCATATGTTAACTTCTAAATCATAAGGAGACATTTGTGTCACCTACCAATGAATATATGAATAATGTTCTCCAAATTTCAACACCTATTTCAATGGAACTAATACATTTCTGTCAGAAGTAGACAAAAATTTTACTAGTCATGAGTCGGCTAATATTTTTGCAGGTTGCCAAAAGTCACAATAGACAGAACCATATAAACTGGATGGGGTAAAATCATAAATGGCATGGGGCTAGTATCTCCATGACTTCTTTGAAGAGTGGGGCTGTTGTTATTTTAGAACTTCTAATACAGTTTTTGTGAGTTTCATGAGTTTCGTGCCAACCCATGTTGGCAATTCATTGAATCCATAAGGCTCTTTTGCTAGAGAAGGGGTCTCTCTCTGAGGAATGAAACCTCTGGATCGAACTTGATCTAAGCTTAGGCAAAGAAGCTGATTTGTTACTATCTTCCTTAACCTGGCTATATCCAGGGTTGCCTTTGGCCATGCTATCTGGAAATTCAACCCATTTAGAGGATTACAAGTTGAGGCAGGCTGCATTGCAGGCTTTGTCTATGCTGGTTTAGAATGAGGACAGTTGTAATCCGTGGATCTGAACAAAACAGATTGTTCTATATCCTGCAATGAAAACTCATTTTGTTGGTTTATATTTGCTTTATATATTTATATTTTACATATATATTGAAGACATTTGTATTCTACTCCTTACTACAAAGTAAAGAGCCGTAGTGTCACAGTGATTAGAATACAGGCTAATTCTGCTGACTGCCAACTGCCAGCAATTCGGCAGATCAAATCCCACCAGGCTTGAGGTTGACTCAACTTCCGTCCTTACGAGGTCGGTAAAATGAGGACCCAGATTGTTGGGGGCAACAGGCTGACTCTGTAAATTGCTTAGAGAAGGCTGTAAAGAGAGATGTATGTCTAAGTGCTATTGTTATTGTTCAAGTTAGAAATATAAAACTCTAGTATAATAATTCTATATTGCTTTATATATAGTATGTGCATTAATGCAAGTATACTACAAAAACAATTCCCTTGCTTAGTGAGTTTTACTGACCAAATCTAAATTTTACAAAAACATTGACACCAAAAGAGGAATGCAGGACAGGAAGGATCATAAGTCTTGTTTCCCACTTGCAGAACTTTGAAAATATAAGATATAAACTAAAACAAGTATGAGCATTTCAGATGAATTTTTCAGGTGACCAATTAACTACAGTCACAATTTACAGCTGTAATTTAGAACATGAAATTCTAATTGCTGGCAGTGATCCTAGAAACTCACTCAACAGTACTTGCCTATGAACCAAAAAGGGATTCCAGCCATGTCATGGGTATGTAATTTCCTGGTTTTTTCCCCCTTACACAACAGGCGTGCCTGACTCCTGTAGCCTCCATAGGTGTTAAACATATTTATTGCCATTTTGTTGAAAGACCATGAAGTAATCTTTCACTTTTAAGAAAGTAGGAATGGACCTGAAACTAAGTGTTCCTTGGTATCTTTTCCCCACCTTATCCTGCTAATAGCAAAAGTAAATTTCCTTATTAGCCTTCATCTTTATGCTGAAAAGTAATACTGCAATATAAATTGATTAAATAAAAAATTATATATATATAATGCAAGTATCCTGGGGTAATATAAAAAGATATACCAGATCCATACTGTATTCAAATAAATCATAAATAGATCAACCAGGGGCAAAATTTAACAGATCTAGTAATTGTAAATTGGAAAGAAAGATTCCATCACATAAGTGGGGGAAACCTCTGAGTGCAAAATAAGGATTGGGGCCCCATATATCTTCTACGCCGAATCTCAGTGCATGATGGGAAGCCGCAATAGAGAATATTTCAGTTTGGATCTTGCAACTCAATTCTGTATTTGAAAATCTGTTTCCTCCTCCTCCTCCTAGGCAAGGCACCATATAAAATTGAAATCCACGTGAATGCAAAGTTAAATTCTCTCCAAATGTACATAAAGTAGTAAGAAAGCTATTTAGAGTAATGCTGCAAGCTACATACTGGTTGGCCATTGTTCAAGAGATCTTCCTTGAAGCGAAGTTTCCTCTCCAGGTCTTGGATAACCGCATCTTTTGTGCCCTGGATTTCTTCATCAGATGCAATTCTGGCAGTTCTGCCCGATTTCTTTGGAAATCCCCTGCAAATAAATCACTAATAGTTTACAAACACGACAGGTCTGTATTGAGAAATCCTACATTTAATGAGTGTTAACATTTTATTTTAATCAGCCAAGCTAGTCAAACTAATGTAGTCAAGGTCAGAATTGAAAAATCCCAAATGATTCAAAGTGAGATCGTGTAAAGAATCAGAAGAAACAGTAGATCATATACTCAGCTTGTGTATACAGAGATTATAAATAATGAAATATACTGTATATATAATAATAAAATCAAAATCAGTTTTAGTTTCAAGGTGAACATTTCTAATTCTTTACTCCTATCCTGCAGTCATCTGGATTTTTGCAGCTGAAATCTGCTAGCTATCATTTTGCTTGCAGGGTTTTTAATTATCTGCATTTGATTAGGTAATAGCTAAAACTAAAATAGACATAATTTAAAAGTGAAAGGGTAATTATGAAATCTTGAAATGGCAAAATGTATACAGTATGCTGATAATAAACATTGTGTGTTTGGAGGTAATCTTTAAAAAAGCATGTTATATGTTCTAATGAGGTACATCCAGATTCACGGAATGGGTTAACTGTGGAACAAAATATCAGAACTTCAATGCAAACAGTATTATTAGTTAATTTTATTAGCTTGAAGGAAAGAAAAAAAATCCAGAAATGTCAGTAATTAAGAATATCCTGGCTATCAGAAGAACAACCTGAAACAGAAGAACTAATCCTATCTATTTTAAAAAGTATTCAAAGCAACTGATTACTAGTGTTTTTAAATCCCTCAAATTCTGTGCAGGCTGTTTCTTCTGGATTTTAAAAAAAGCTATGGGAACCTTTCTGGAGAAAAGTTGCCCACTTGGATATGTGGACAGCTTTTCACAGATCTCCCACAGCCTGTCAAGTCTGGCCCCTGCCCAGACAATGCTGTTGTGTGCCGAGGCCTGGTGGCTCATCGATTGTGCAACTCTGGCAAAGTGGGTGGGTTCCAGGTGCCTTTCATTAAATGTTGTAACCTGATGGAAATAAGGAGTTATGCCTTCTCCACAGCAGCTTTTGCCCATCTGGAACAGCATCCGCCACCCCAAGAGATACAGAAAACAGCCTCTCTTGGGGTTCCAAAAAGGATTTAAGCCTGGGGTTGATGGGTTTGTGGGACCTGTGTTTAGTTTGCTACCATGTTTCCCCAAAAATAAAACCATATTTTTTTGCCACCAAAGAAGGCACCAGGTCTTATTTTATTTATTTATTATTTGTTTTATTTATTTGATTTATATCTTGCCTCTCTTCCCCAGTCAAGGGGAACTCGAGGCAGCTTATTTTGGGGGGATTTTATCCACTAACCTATTAGTTAGGGGCGCACATGGAAAAATCAAGTAGGTCTTACTTTCAGGGGAGGTCATATTTTCAGGGAAACAGGGTATTGTTATGATTATTTTAACCTAGACTGCCTGTGGGGTTGTATGTTCTTAACTGCTTTTATTGTTTTATATTTATAAGGTAAGCCGCCCAGAGTCTGTTGGAGTCAGCCTTGTTGTTGTTGTTGTTGTTATGACTTGGCAGCTGTTGAGTTTCAGTAGCAATTGCCTATATGATAACATTTCTCATCCCTCAGTGCATCTCCCTCATGTATCAGAAAAAAAAGGAGGAAAGGAACAATAACATCTTCAAGGCAGGATTTGGAACAGATGGAAATCAATATTTGATTATATTAATATTACATTCAAGAACTGGTATTGTGTAGTGGTAGAGATGCTGGCCAAGAAACCAGGAAACGGTGAGTTGGGCCAGACACTCTCACTCCGCCCAACCCTCCTCACAAGATTGTTGTTGTGGGGAAAAGAAGAGGAGGAAGAATATTAGGTATGTTTGCCCTCTTTGAGTTAGTTATATAGTAATAAATGCAGGATAAAATAATAATAATAAGTAAATAAATATTTAGACAGATATGGAATAAGTTAATGCAAGTTTATTTTCAGTATAAATATTTTTTAAATTGCTGCAACTACCATCTCAAACTGTATCAAGTTAAACTCCATATTGATAATGTCACCTTTCATAGCTTCTTCATTCCCATTGGTGGTAGATTTGAGAATTACTATATTCTAGCACCTGTTTACTCAAAGGACAAATTGACTATAACAGCTTTTTACAATAATAGCTTATTATGAATGCATGGCAGGAGAGAGACATTTTTCTTCAAAAATTATGACGGGGAAATGAGGCGGGGTATAAATCTAATAAATTAAATTAAATTAAATTAAATTCACAGATGTACATTGCAACTGGGAAAACCAAAGCCTTGACTATACACACTTTTGTTGGCAGGGGGATATCTCTGCTTTTTACTGTAAGTAGCATTAAAAAAATAAACTGTTTATAAAAAGTCACTATAAAGGAGGGAGATAATTTGAATTAACTTCTAGCATTTGAACATGCTTTAGCTGAAATGCAATGAAGATTAACATTTTCTTCTCTTTAATTCTTTTCTTGAAATAAGCCTTGCCTTGAGCCATCTGGGTGGCCATTTATAAGATTATACAATGCTTCCTATGGCATCTTGCCATAGGCCAAAGGACAACCACTATTCTTCAAGCAAAAAGGGACAGGCTCCTTCTGCATTCTACCTACTGCCCCTTCTTATACTCTAGTCAGCCTGAGTTTCTTCTGAAAGTTATTTTGTCCTAGACTTTTTTTTTCCTGAGTGATATTCCTGCATATCTCTGTGATTACCTTTTTTTACTCTATAATTCAAAAATTATGTTTAATAACATACATTCTTGAATTTTTTTATTCTAATTTAATAAAAGTTTATTTTAAAATGTAAGCAAAGCTTTCTGAGTGATTTAAAATAAAGCACACTAAAATGTAATTTGAATGAAATATATAGAACAACATTAATTGAAATGCACATTGTATAAACCAGATGGTCATTCAAAATCTAAAACAATACAAATTAAAATGAAATAAAAATATAATTGCGAAGAACCTGATTAAATTCTTTCAAACTAATTACAGTTTGGAATATTATTGTAAAGAACTGCCAAATGGTGAAAAAATAATATTGCATTGAAGTACAATAGCAGAATAAAAGTGGCAAAAATGATGCATTTTACAAAGCTTATACTTTGTAAAGTGCTGTCCTCTTGATTAAATCATAGCCATACAAATCTATCTCAAGACAAATGGGGGGAAAAACTTGGAAAAGAATATAAGAATAAAATCTACTATAAGATCTGTTATTACAAATGTAATATGGAGACTGCTCATAGAGTAACAGTTCGGTACAGTATGTTTAATAAAAGTGGACTTTTAAAGTCATATAGAAGGAGACCCAGTTTAGTATAGTAGTTAAGGCACTAGAAAGCAGCAGATCATGAGTTTTAGTTCTGCCGTAGGCACAAAGCCTGCTGGGTGATCTTGGGCCAGTAGTTCTCTCTCTCAACATGACAAACCACTTCTGAAATCTTGCCAAGAAAAATGCAGAGATAAGGCGTTGCTAGAAGTAAACACTGACTTGAAGGTACACACGCACAAAAGTATATTAGGCATAAAAATATCTTGTTCAAAAACTGCATAAAATGCATTCCTTTCCCATCTTTTTGAATCTTAGTAGTATGGAGAAAACCATAGAATAAATGGAACTAAATAAGAGTTGTTTTAACTTTGATCATACTGCAAAGAATCACTTTTCTTCCTCCCTTTTCATTAAAAATAATATATGGGAGCAGGAATCCAGAATTTAAACAAAATTCAAATAATTAAAATGAGGTAACCTAAGAACCAAAGTCATCTTAAAACGAATAAGTCATAAAATGTTTAGTCACTAATGACACAGGGATCTTTAAGGTGATAGGGAAATATGGGAGACAGATTTAGGAATAAATTTAGCAGTAGAGAAATACAACAAACTAAGGCAAATGTTTCCATGTACCTCTATTCTGCCAAAGGATTTGCAATGAAAATAAGTTATATATGGTTAAGATTATCATAGAGTTAAAGACTTAGAGTTAAAAAAGTGATTTTAAGGAATGAGGCTGAATTAATCACCATCAAAGAGCTCGGTTCACAGTAAGAGTCCTGTGGGATGGGGCAGCATATAAATTTTATTAATAAATACATAAATTATTAATAAAATAAATAAATAATAAAATAAATAATAAACATTTCTGTCCCTTCAAATGAAACTTGCATGTAGATTTTTGATGCACAATATACAGAATATTAAATTATTAGAAACCTTGACTATTACATTTTGGACAATTGAGAAGGAGATGAAATCAGGCCTGTATAAGAAAAGTATCGCTTTTTACCAATCTCGTGAATCAAAGAAAGAACAGTAGAATTTTCCTGATGAAAAATGATGAAAAACGTTACCCACTATTCTCCTGTAAAATATACAGTTATTTGGATTTTACGCATTCATGCCTTTCAAAATTAAGAATAAATAAGAAAAACTTATTTTTGAGAAGTTGACACTTATACTTCACATTCATACTTACAATGGCGTAACACTTTTGGGAAGTCCTAGGGCATTAACGGACACCGGAAGCGGCTGAGAGGGGAGCATGGAGCTGAGAAAGGCTGCTGGGGACTGACCGGAGCTGGACAGTCTGGATGTTGGTGAAAAACTGCGGGAAGGCGAGGGGAGGGAAGCTGGCAGAGGAGGGGGAGGTGGTGGCAGGGGAAAGGAATCTGCCCCGGAAAAAATAGATGTAGGACTAAAAACAGGGGGAGGGGGAGGAGGGGGGGAAGGAGACCACGGATACTCTTCCTCAGGAGTAAATGGCTGAGAGAAAGGGGGGGCAGAGGTTTTGCCAAACAAAAGCTTCTGAGAAGCAGTTGGGGACATTGGGGATGGGAGACTGGATGTGGAAGAGCCAGATGGCGGGGTTACATAGCTGGAAGCAGGGCTCATATTTTGTGCCGCAATAAATTGTTTAGGACGGGCATAGTTGAAAGAACTGGGGGTCTGCATGGCAGGAGCAGAATGAGAGTTGAGAACACTCATTTGCCCTGGAGAAGGACAGGGGCTGGACTCAAGTTCTTGGAATGAAGATGGAGGGAGAAAAGTTGGGGACGAGGGAAGGTTCTGGAGGAAACCAGCTTGCTTCTGATGACCCCACTGGTCTGCTTCTTTTTCCAGCCGGATTTGGTTCTGCAACTGCTGAATTCTTAAAGGATCCCTACATTAATAAAAGACAGAGAATACACTGAGGAATGTAATTCTGACAGGAGGTTAAGGAATAGACAGACCATTTTTGTCTTACACAGACATTAAAAAACATAATTTTATGAAATATCCAATACATAAACATAATTATTATGCTGGAAGTAGAACACAGATTTGGGTTGCTTCTTCGGAGGTTTTTCCATATTTGTCCCAGCAGACTCTGAGAAATTACATGTCAAAAGTAAAATGTCAACCTATCCATAGAATGTCCTAATATCTAGGACACTGAAAAACAAGCATCAAGTAGTACTTTTCACAACAGTAGTGTTTTTTTACTGATATACATTATCTTAATTGACTTTCCATATTAAAAATGAAATAAAATACTAAAAGGATGTCTCCATGTACTTGAACATAATTAGGTTGTTTTAATGGGTAGATTTAACTTTAACAAAGACAGAAATGTGGATTAAAAAAAAAAAGAAAATACATGTCCCTTACTTTTCGTTTACAGCTTTGTGGCTGTTTAGATTCAGCAAATATTCTAAGCCAGGAATCTGGCTGCTTGGGTTTTTTTGACATTTGTTTCTATAATGAAATAACACTTATAATTTTAGTTTTTAGAAATAGGAGCAGAGCCTATTTAAGTGTTTTGTATGCACAGTGGCCTCTGATAGAATGCTAAACTACAAATACTAGATCAACAATTCTTTGCTTGTATCTTCTCTGGTAAACTGTTTAGAGAATAGAAGCTTTGACTTCCATTCATACTTTGCATCTTATCAAGCAAGGTAGTTTTTTTTTAAATAAAGCCAGCCATTGCCAAGTCTGGTCAAGTATCTTTGGCTCCAAAGGTTTGATTATTATTGGTGTTATAGTTGAGTTTTTCTTCCAAACCTTCCCATTTCAATAATAGCTGTTATAATTTTTATTACACACTCATAATACATTTGCAAATATTTCTGGAATATACCGTATTTTTTCATCTACAAGATGTCCGTATGTATAGGACACCCACCCCCTCACTCTCCTTAACCAAAATTTAGAAATCGGTATTTTAAGCAATTTGAAGTTTCATTTGTGAGGCTAGTTTGCAGAGATATCGGCAATTTTGCAACCATGGTTCTCCTTTTGCCCCGTCGTGTATAAGATGCCCATCCATTTTTAGGTAGATATTTTTAAGAAGTATACAGTAAAAAATACGGTAAACATTTTATAATGCCATGCCTACATAACCCTTATGCACTGAAGTGGCCAGTATTAATCTTGGCCTGAATATTTCCTTGTAAAAATGTTTCTAGATCTTACCTCTTAATGAGCTTTATTTAATAATTCAAAATACCATGTAGTTAATTTATGCCAGGTATGGGCAGTGAATCCCAGTCCCAGCCACCCTTATCCCTCTACACCCTAAGGCCTTGGCCTCCCTGTGCCCTGCCACACCAGCCGACCTTTGCTGCCTTCTTGCTCCCATTGCCAAAGAGGCGTCCCTCCCCTGTCCTTTTGCAAGGAAGTTGCTGGCCACATGAAAGCCATATTCCGCAGGTCTTGTGAGCAAACCAGGAGTTGGGAACAAAGTTTTGGGCAAAGGGACAGGCTGAGCGTAATTGATTAGCAGCAGGAACAAGGAGAAAGCGAAGGTCAGGGAGGGAGGTCAAAAGGACATACAGATAAAAGAGTTGAAGTGACCATGTGATTATAAGTGTGGGTGGGCTGCTACAGGCCCAAATTTTGTTCATGTGATTGCTACAATGATTGTCACTCTGAAGACCAATCATGTTTGTTTAGTGCCAAGTTAACTTTGAACAATCACTGAATGAATTCAGTTCAGTTCAATTCAATTAAATAGATTAATTTTATACCCCGCCTCTTCCCCAATCAAGGGGAATGCGAGGTGGCTCACAACCCAATTAAAATACAGTAAAATACAACCATCATAAAACGTTAAAAATAGAAACTCTGCACTAAAAACCATCAAAACACAATCATACAAACAGGCATATGACCATTCTAACAGGGAAGTCATTCAATTCCATCCCTGCTGGCAGAGCCAGGTCTTCACAGCTTGGCGGAAGGCCAACAGATTTGGGACAGTTCGGATCTCCACGGGGAGCTGGTTCCAGAGGGTCGGGGCTGCCACAGAAAAAGCCTTTGACCGTGGACCCGCCAGCTGGCATTGCTTAGCCAACGGGACCCATAGGAGGCTGACTCTGTGGGATCTAACTGAGTGCTGGGAGGCATGTGGTGGCAGAAGACGGTCTCGAAGGTACCCTGCTCCTAAGCCATGAAGGGCTTTAAAAGTTGTCACTAGCACCTTAAATTGCAC
>JANHGC010001270.1:29601-42886 GCA_027560395.1 Boaedon fuliginosus | reverse complement strand
TGGGGGTGATCGTGGAGGAGACAGGAAGAAAATACATTTATTTTCTCAGAGTCCTTAGCGATTTTAACTGCTGACAAATAATAGATGAATCAATGTCTTCCTTGAAAACCATGAATGGCAGAAGGAAATGACCCTCAGGTTATCAATCTCTGTTATCTAACAGAGAGGGCATTGTATTTACATCTTATTGTTCTGTCAACTCATTGGAGCCAACTCACCATGGCCAATTTGCCACAGCCAACTCACCATGGCCAACTTGCCACAGGACAACTTACTGCGGGACAATTCAAAAATTCAATTTAATTATTTAAAATAGTTAAAAAGTTATTTTAATTTTTGTCATTCATATTTCATTTTACCCCTTCTTTGGCATCCTTTCTTTAATGATTCTATTCCACCATTTCTTCAGTATTAGTGTAACTCTTGTACTGTGGCAAGTTGTTGCATGATGTGCTGTTCCATGATGAGGTGAGTTGGCCATGGCAAGTTGGCTGCGGTGAGTTGTCAAAAAAAGCATAGGTTGCTCTTGTCTCCATGTTAACCATGTCTGCCTTCCCAATGAAGTAATATTTCTTTCCTCACGTCAGTGAAAGTATTCTCCCAAATGTAATGTGAAAAACACATGTAGAAATTTAAATGTCCAGGGGAGCATCCCTAACTCTTTTACTGACATGAGGAATGAAATATGTACTTCATTGGGAAGGCAGCATTGTTATTAACAAGGAGACAAGAGCAACCTATACTTTCTGGACACTTTAAATAAGGACAGTACAGCATTGGTTTATGTCCCACATCCAAAGTTTTCTCTCCTTAACATTATCAAGCACATTACTCTTCTCATTAACATTAACTAAAACTGAAACTTCCACAATCTGGCATTATTTGATCTTTGAAATGGATATATCAGAATTAAAATTCTTATACAAGTCTGATCACAGCTATTTTTTAAAGGAAAGGATTGAAAAAAAGTGACACAATATATTATAACGCCATCTGAATTTTCTGAACATGGACCACATGTATCTAAGAATGTGTTCAACTATTGTTTTCCAGTTCCTTATAGACTTTCAACAAAATAATGTTATTTGTCATCTTTCCTATGCATTCAGTTCATTAGCATAATATTTCATCTCTTCATCAAGATGAAAATTCTATTAACGTAGAGCAAAATAAATGTCACTAGCTACCAATGATAACAAATGAGAGAAATCAAAGTTTGAACGTAATTTTTAAAATGCTTGTCTTTGCTGCTTCACAGAAAGTATAATACAACTGTGTATCAATGCCAGCCATCATTTCAGGATAGCAAAGTTGTGAATTATTTGATTTTACCAAAGCCCACAAGCAATCATAAAAAGTCATTTTTAAGATAAGGTTCAAAGGAAGCTATAAAAGCTTGTCCTTCTAAGTACCAGCCAAAGTTCTCTTTCCCTCTCCCTAACCTAAAAGTCTATGCCAGAAAGAGGAGAAGCCCCTCCTTTCCAATTCCTTTGGGAAATAAGGAAGAGCTTTTCTCTTCTCTATCTCTTATTTTGCTACATTCGTCCCAATCACACTGCCTAGAAATTGTTGCCTAGGACACATTTACAGCCCACACAACTGAGTATAAGTTGAGAAAACGTCATGCACATACAATTGTTTTATATATTTATTGGAGCTGACATGCTTGTTTTCACCATGTCAATACTTTGCCCATTTGATTCAGAAGAAATTCACCCACTTTTTTGGTGGGGAAATTACTGATCAGTTTCTGAAAAGGCCACTGAAATATAAATATATACTACACGCAAAAGCACATGAAGTGATGCCCCTTAAACAACCTGTCATACTCAATTTGGGATGTTGTTGTTGCTGATGATTATGTTGTTTTGACAGTATGTGGAAAAGCTTTGCATGGAAGAAATGTGTGGGCTAAGGAGAAATAAAGCACTAAAATAGTTTTAATTGAATAAAAGAACTTTCATATGATTTAGGGTAAAGAAGTGACCATGTTATCTGTAAGTGACCATGTTATCTGTAAAAGGGTAAATAAGAATGAATGGGATCTAGTACAAAAAAAAAATCATAGAAGAAAGAGGGACGGAGGGGGAGGGAGAGGGAGAAGGGATGCTGCTTCCGTATGCCTCCCAGCGCCCAGTTAGATCTCATAGGGAGGGCCTGCTCTGGGTGCTGTTGGCCAGACAATGCCGACTGATGGGGCCATGGGCGAGGGCCTTCTCTGTGGTGGCTCCATCCCTGTGGAATTCGCTCCCCGCGGAAATCAGAACCATCTCCAGCTTGTCCGGATTTTGCAAGGCACTGAAGACCTGGCTTTGCCGGCAAGCGTGGCCCTAATTACCTCCTTCCTTCCCCCACCCCGATGTACGACTGTGTGAGTGAATGTGGTTTTGTGATTTTTATATAGGAACTGTTTTTTTCTTGTACCGTGTTGCCACCTCGAGTTCCCCATCTGGGTGAAGAGAGGCGGGATATAAATCAAATCAAATAAATAAATAAATAAATAATAGATTTAACCTATAGAATATAGTAGGTTTTACTTCTGATTAGTACCTGTAAATCTCAAAATGCATGCTTCTATTTTTATCATTTTCTGCAGACCGCTGGGGAAAAAAAGGCAAATAGTATAATCATCTAGCATAGGACTCTGATCCCAGACGAGGGACGTACTGGAAAATGTTAATGCATTCTGCTGTAAATCTAGTCAATAACCCTTTCACAAAAGAACAGACTAAATCACCCACCAAGCAGTCAAGTGTCTCTTTTCACACAGGGTATCGACTGGCATTTGGCTATATCTACCAAGAAGATTAGCATCTGAAAATATCAAACTTTAAATGCAGGGTACAATGAATGGTATATAAGTGGAACTGGATGAAGTGACATAAGCTGATGCACAGTTATTTAGTTTTAGTCATGCCTTCTTGTGGTTATCTTACAACCTGTGATATGAAGGGTTAATATGTGAAAGAGGACCTGGAATTCTCGGAGCATAATATGCTAGATAAATCTTGGAGAATGTAATGTTAAAATTTCCCAGTTCCTCACTGCTAGAATAACATTAAAGAATCTGTGGTGTATTACTGTCTTACTTTTCTTTTAATTTTGTAGGCTTGTTTCTGATTAATTATAGCTGCAACTCAACCCGAGCAAGATATATTGTTCTAGAACCTAGGTTATTTTGACAGCACAGAACCCCAAGTGTTTGAATGAGAATTGGGAGACTTGGCTGAATGAGTCATAAGGCTAATTATAGTTAATACCCTGCTTCTTTGTACTACAAGGGGAAGTTTGGGAAGGAAGGGGAAAATACTAATTTCCCCTTCTCATATCCAGGACATTTTCTTCCTGTCTGCTACCAGACTGTTTTCGTATGACATGTGAATCCATTATTATGATAAATTTATGGAACTAACCCAATTTCCTGATTCACACAGAATGAAGATTTGTTGATTCACATGATGTTTTAGGATAAAATGTGAGCCAGTGTTTATGTGAACAGAGGCAATGTTTTATAGAATGAATGCTAAAGATTGATCTTCATCCTTGTAAATGGTTGAAGACCCCATTTCACCTCTTCAAATTCCTGAATTATGATGACCATATATGGCCTAGCAAAACACTGACAACCACGAACTAAGAGCAAAGAAATGTCTGAAATTAAACTATATCTAGTATATGTCTCCATTTTTACAGTGCATTGCCCTATGAAAACTTCCCTCCTCCCATATGATCCATCACCAGACGTGATATTCAACCAGTTCCGACAGGTTCCGGAGAACCTGTAACAATAATTTTGATTGATTCAGAGAACTCAGCTGCGTCACAACAGCCCTGCCTGAGCTGCTCGAGGGGGTGGAGGTGCTGGCGGTTGAGTTCCCCAGGCTGATGGTGCTTGGGGACTTCAACCTGCCATCCCGTGGCGGATCCCCGGGAGCGGCTCAGGAGTTCATGGCTTCCATGACAACCATGGACCTGACCCAGGTAATTCAGGGCCCGACGCACAGCGGGGGACACATGTTGTAAGAAATATTCTACTTTACTTAGCATTTAATAATATTCTTCCATCAGTTTCATATAACAATGTTTACAGACATTAATGATGATCATTTAAATTTCATAACATGCTGCAATCATGATAAATAAATAGGACCTTTCTACTTGTTTTCCAAAGAATTGCTACCCTGGGAACTAAAGCAGGATCAGTCAAACTTAATTAGCCGCCATCTTTACATGTAATCCAGTTTTCCCAATAAAGAATCAGTGATGACAGGTCTGGCTAAATAATGAATTTCAGCTTTATATTGGGAGATCGCCTCCATCCCAGTACAGTTTTGAACAGGCTTTTCTGCAGAATAAACTTATGGCAGAATTAAAAGTCTTTTGAATTCCCCAACTATATGGTTCTATCATGGCTGTGACTCTGAAATGTGGAATGATAAATAATCCTCCCAAAGCAGTTTAATATTTGTCTATGGGAAAAATTATGCCTTTCCTTTTTCAAGAACTTAAAAGTATCATACAAATTTGCTGCTGATAACTTACACTTTGTGATGTCACTGCTCCCATAGAAACCCTTTGTCCACACAAATGAACATTTCATCTGCCAGTAGAAGAGCATGGGAAGTTAAGAGAGGAAACAACACCTTGAGCCTGGCAAGATCAAAGCTGCTTAATTAGGACACTACCACTCTATGGCCCTGAGTGCAGCTCCATCTTAAGACATCAAAGATGGCTCAAAACATCGACTGGTTACACAGTAAGGCAGAGGTCTGTAAAGTAAGTCACTACCGCCCTACAGGACATAAAGAGCTACACTGTAAAATGGTCAGTTTTATCGATGTGCCCAGTTTAAATATAAAGGATAAAAATCAAAGTGGATACAATCAACTTGATTTGGGTAGTCTGGAGGAAAGAGAAGTTATTGTAATAAAAAATAATGACAGGACTAATCCCAGCAATATGGAAGGTGCAGTTTGCCTTTTCAAGCAAGGTTCTTCTGAACAACTCAATGTTGTGAGTTGGATAAGCAATGATCTTCAAAAATATGCAACTGGATTTCAGTACGGATTGACGCCATCAAGTGGAACTTGTAAAAATCAGGCTTATACCATATCAGCGGATAGGTTGACTACCAGCCACAAAGGAAACTCAGAAAATCCTTTTTGTGTCAATAAACTTTGCTCCCTACTTGTTCAAAAAGCTTGCCAGGAGATCAAAGACAAATTGGAAGGTAGCAAAAGTTATCTACATACTCCCATCAATGGTGAGAAGAAGACTGCAACTTCATCAGGGTCTGACAGTGGTTCAGAAAAGCCCTGCTTTCTAGACTTGCATGCAAAAGACATTTTTGGAATGGCTCTGAAAATGATGCAGCAGCACTTACTAGAAAAAACAAGGGAAGCTTCTTGTAAGATAAATGCCAGGCCACCTAACAACACTCACAAAGATCCAGCTAATTATGATTGGGCTACAAGAAGCCAAAGTCCCAAGTGCACTCCAGGAACAAGTGGGACCCAAGAACCTCTTTTGAACGAAGCACCAAGGACAAGTATATCAGGTATCCTTTGGTCATTCATCCAAAAGGTTTTGCGTGATGCGGCTTCAAACCTGGATGACGGTTCTTATAAGCAGGCCCCACATAGATCAGGGTCAGGAGGGAAAAGGCCTTATTAAAAACAGACTAATGGAACACGGGATGTTTGACAATATGGATCAAATAAGCTCACAATTTATTGACCAGTTGGTATAATATGTGATGACGTTGAACCAGCTCATGGCTGGAGGCAAACAATGGTTCTAATTAATGATTGATGACAAGCAGCAGTTACAATTGCTCATCACAAATCCAGGAAGGGCTAAATAAAATATTTATTCTATAAGAACAGTTAATAGAAAACAACTGGGTTTAATCCATTCTGGAAGCAATGCTTAAAATTAATAAAACGCCAATAAATTCCAGAACAGAAGTCAAAAGTTACCCAGTAAATACAAGCTTTCTTATGTGCTGCCCAACCTGTCTGATATTTCAAAGAAGCAAAATGGTGAATTGTCTCTGAAGAGTTACAACAAGCAAGATATGCTTCAGGAGCTAATAAGATACCTAGGAAACAACTGATGGGTACCACTCTGAGATAGATGCTTCAGTGCAAATTGCTTGATGGTCTCTGCTAATATCAGGAGCCAACACTTTCCTTGCTTAATGCTCCAATCCAGCTCAGGCATCTAGACTCAAGTTTCCTCTGATGTGACAGCTGCCAACATCATAGTTTCACTGTGGACCATAGCAATAAACAACATCATGCACTATGACTTCAACTGGTAGATAAAATTGTAGCTGGGCGAGATCATCCATTAAAAACATTGTAAAAAAGTGACCAGAAGACAGACTGTTGTTTTAATCACTTCATTATCACCCAGAGATTCACTGATTTATACAGTAATCTATAAATGCTATTCTCAGACAAACAAGTCAGAAGACTGAACAAATTTACTTTCTTAAAACCAACCAGGAAATTTATTCCTAAACTTGATATTTTTTTTAACCAAGGTTTGGAATTGAGATAGAAATATAAAACATGAGCACCTATGAAGCGTAACTTATGGGGCAGAGTGTACTCAAGTTGGATGTTGACACAGAGGTTCTTGATTTTGATAAGTCAATGGGCATATCAACCGTTTTAGAAGTATTTTAGCTGCCTGCGCATGGTCGATGTGAGGCAGGTATAAATTACTGTTTACCAGAAAGCATAATGGATGATAATGTGGCAAACTTTCTACAAGCTCTAGCTTATTTTTTTCTTCTGGCCTGGCAGGAACCCTTCTAAACGGAGCCCTAGGATGCAGCTACCCACCATTTTTATATTCTAAGAATGTTACTAATCCCATCTGTGTGCTCCCCCGCCCCCCGGCAAAGCATTCTTAGAAATAAAGATGACGTCTGACATTTCGCTCTGCTGCATGCCATGTATCCATATGTTTCTGTAAAAATATGTAGAAAAGAAATCAGACAGAAACAGTATTATTAATAGCAATGGGAAAAGCTAGAGACAGGCTTTGATATCATTTTTCAGGCTGTCTGCTAGGAGCCTATATCCGATTTTTCGAGTATGCCACATCCCACTAAAATATAGCTTGTCATTTAATGTGGACCCAATCTATGAGATGGGCCATGATGGAGGAGATTAGGGAATATGTGAGGTTGGGTTGATGTGGCTAATTCTTGCTAATGTGACAGCCCTAGGAAACTATAAACCAAAAAAATAAAAAGGAACAAGAAACTTTCCTTATTAGCAAAAATTGTGATCTGTGGGTCTTTATTGTAACTCTGCTGGAATAGAAATCCCCAGCCACTCTGTGTAATGACCAAGAGAGGGAGGGTTTTTTTGTTTTGTTTGACCATTTCAGAGTAAATATTGTAGTCACAAATACTGTATATCCCCATATAACCTCTTGGAGAGGAAAAGGAACAGTGGAATGTTCTACTAAAGAGTTAAAAACAAAATTAAGACTGTGCTCTGCAGCAAGAGTTCAATGGCTGATGTTTGCTAGAGCATGCTACCTTTAACAGAAATGATGATAAATCTATTAAGTTGGTAAAGAAAGCGTTCTTTCAGAATCCTATAGTCTTGTTGCACAAATGGAGATTTAACAATTATCAACAAAATAATTAGATGGCCAGAGACTCCCAAGGGTGTGACTATCTTGTTTTTGTTGTTAATATCCATTTTCAAAGATGACCCACTGTATATATTTATTGGAGCTCCAATAACAATAACATATACCCTGTCTAAATGATTAGGCACCGCATTCTTAATATCTGCATCACATCATGTTAATGTCCATTATTTGTTTTCCGCTTAGCATGATACATAAAAATACATAATAAAAACGACTAAATTTCTCAGAAGAATGTCAAAATCTCCTAACAGTTTGGCAGTCACACAATATTTTTCCCCTGATGGGGAAGAGAGGCGGGATATAAATCTAATAAATAAATTTTTGCGAGGCTTCAGCTTTTTAATGGGGAGGAGGTTAAACCATCAGCAATTAAATGAACAGAAGGGATGCTGATCCCGGAGTCAGCATGATGTACAAAAATAGTCACTATTTTTATACACATAGGACATTACCTCTCTTATTTCTGTGCCTTCAAAAATTGCTATGCACAGGACAGCTTAATGTAATTAGGTATTATGAAGTTTTAGGGCTTATCATATACTTAGTTTTCACACTGAAATACAATCAAAGTGCTGAATTATATTTTTGACTAAATGTTGAAGCAATTTAACAGAACTGTAGCTTATTTTTTTTATTACATTTTTATGCCGCCTAACTCCCAAAGGATTCTGGGTGGCTTACAACATGGATAGCAATAGCACTCAGATTTTATATACTGCTTATCAAAACTTTACAAGCAGTTACAGAGTCAGTTTATTGCCCCCAACAATCTGGGTCCTCATTATTTGTTTCTTAGTTCAAATTGATGGGGCGGGGGGGGTTTTGTAAAGGAAAGGATTATGCAGTCCAGGCAAAACCTCACTCATTGTTATGTCTGCCACTAAAATTTAGTCCTTTGGAAGCTGGTGTCAGAAATAAAATATATTAAATCTGCTAGTGTTAATTTTGGATTGGAGATTCTTCTACAAGAAGGAAAATAGTTTATTTAGTACATTTTACTGTTAAAGTGTCATTCTGACCCCTGGATAACCTAATTTTTTTCATCAGTACACAACAACATAGATTGTGTCCCATGTGAACTGCTCCAAACAAACATGTGGGAAATTATCTACAACTTGGTAGTTCTGTAGTCTCTGACTATCAATTGGACTTCTTGGATCCGATATGAAAATAGGTTCAGAGTTACATCGTAGTTACAAAACATTACAAGTTACGTTTATTTTAAAAAACTAGCAGTTTACATTAAGTAGTCATAGAACCACATTACTATTAAGTTTAAAAATATGTACGGTTTAAAACTAAAATCTCCCTGTTGCCGACTTTTTAGATGGGAGGAAAACCAAGAATGATTTCAAATGGTTCTGTGTCAGTAGAAAATGCCTTTATTAAATGCCTTTATTTATGGATGCATAAAACTATACTGGGCTAGCTTCCCAAAAGAATGATTAAAATAGAATTCCCATTTGTTATCAATTGCAATTGTCTGCAAACTTGAGGGTGGGAACTGGTGTGTGTGTGTGTTCTTTTATAACACCCCAGATCTCTGTTCCTTCTGGGATCCACAGGCTTGTTAGTTAAGGTCTTGCCTTCATCAAATTATATGGTGCTTATGGCTGAAAACTCCTTTGCTTGCAGCATCTAATTGCAGTGCAACTTAATTATTTTCTGTGTTCTACATCTCAAAATAGAAAAACCAAAATAGAAATAG
The DNA here is from genome assembly GCA_027560395.1 of Boaedon fuliginosus. NCBI lineage: Eukaryota > Metazoa > Chordata > Lepidosauria > Squamata > Lamprophiidae > Boaedon > Boaedon fuliginosus. The sequence goes on along the minus strand of JANHGC010001270.1, from coordinate 33,501 downwards.
AAAAAGCAGAGCTAAGAAGTGGGCAGGGAGAGAAATCTTGTCTCCTTAGCTAGAAGAAGAGGCAGCATTAGCAGAGTTGCTGGGAGTTGGAAGATATATATATACATTTTAATAATAATAACAAAAATTCCTATCGGTTACATCTACAATGACTGAACAGAAGACGCATGACAGCAAATATTGAGAAAAAAAAGTCAGCCAAAAGTCACCCCAAAATTAACAAAGAACTCACATAAGTGCTTCCAATATGTCTTTGGATTTTAAAGAAATATTTCATACAAAGGAATTATTAGGGGAAATGAAGTGCTTTGTGCTCTCCTCCCTCCAATTGGATGCAGTGGTGAAAAAGTTGTGTAACAGTAATCCATCAGCCTAGGGAAAGCTACTTTAAAACGCAGATTACAGATTTCTTTGTGAAAGCAGCTTGGTTTTTAGCTGTCTCAGAAACATTTGAAAGAAGCAGATTAAGTCAAGGGGCTGGGGAAAAAGGAAACAAGCATTCAAGAGCTTTAAGATCTTGGTTAAAAAATTCTGGAATACTCATGCATCCTGGTTTCCGAATGGCATGAGTGAATTCCATTCAATATTTGCAAGTATGACTCAGACGTTATTGTATTCCCAGGAGACACACTTTTGTCCACCCAGTGAAAAAACATAGTGCAAGGAAGCAAAACTATAATTTATCACATAGGGAACTGTCCTGCTTTATTTTTCCCCCAACACCATCTCTACACCAACGCTGTGGAAGTGCAGAAGGGGTACTGTAGTGGAATTTGCTTTGTTGTGCAGTTCTTCATATTTCCTCCTACTGGGAAGTTGTGATGGTGAGCTTCTTCATATTGGCAGGCAATTGGTGAAGTCACTTGTGAATGTACTAACTTGAACCCAAACAACTATGGCTGGCTTGGGTCTAAATAGTAGGACTCTGCTCTACATTTTATACTTTTCAGGGTACTATGGAGTGATTCCCTCTAAGCCAAGGGTGAGAGGGAATTCCCTCTAACTCCATGAGATCTTTTTGTTTTTTGTTTTTTTGTGAGAAGTTGGAAGGTCTGAACTATTTCTTTTACTGCAGTCCCACCGACTACTTTAGTTGTCCTGCACGCTGGCGGAGAATGGAGCTGGAAAGCAGGTTAGTGAAGGGATGTGGCAGCCCTGGAGTGGGGTGACGGTTTGGCAGGGGTGGCCTGGCTGAAGGGCCCTCAGGTAAACTGGGGTGGGTGGGGCAGCTCCACGCTCCCTGCCTTGCTTCGTCCTCAACCCTCCCCCTCACCTCGCTTTGTTCTTCTCCACTTTTTCTCCTTGCTCGCTGCCATAACCTAGGAGAAGGCTGAGCAACGCACTTGTGCAGCAGCCACAAAGCAAAGCGTGGGGGGTGGGGTAGAAGCTCTGCAATGCCGCACAATGGCTTACTGACGGCCCCGCCACCCAGGCACTAAAGCCACAACTGTTGTAGTGAGATAGAAAGAGAGAGAAACAGAACAAGAGAGCTCTCCAACTTCTGTTTCTGTGCGTGTATGAGAGCACTGATCCATCCTTCAGCCGGGGCACTCAAGCTGCTGGCAGAGGCAGCAAGAGCCACCTGAGCAGCCTTGATTCCCCCCTCCACAACCAGTCCCGCCTGACCTACTCTCTGGGTCTTGCCGTTCTTCTCCTTGTTCTCCCCAAATGGCAGCAGTCTCTGCAGGACAGCAGCGGGCTCTCATGTCTCCCCAAGGGCATCAAACTCCGGCTTCAGTTGGGGCATTAAAGTTGCTGCCCGCAGCAGCCATCTAAGCAGCTATGATTCCTTCTTCCCCAACCAGCCAGCCCGGCCGCCTGACCTGCTCTCTGGCCAGCTGGCTGGCGCAAAGCCTCGCTATTCTTCTTGTCTTTGCTCAAGTGGCAGCTGCTCTGCGGGACAGGGTCCCATTCCTGCTCTGGTGCAGCGAACTCTGGCGGCCTGGATGCAGGTGTGGAGGGCCTGGCCCCACAGTGCTTCCTCGCTCAGTTGACGGCTTCATTCAGCCTTCAAACAGTAAGGCGAAACTTGATAGAATGTATCTGAATTTTATAATATTTTGTACAGCCAATTATATGTTTGCATTTATTGTTGACTAGTTTTGTTATATATTAATAATAAGATCACGATATGGGTTAACTATGTATGAATTTAAGGATATTGATATGGATACTAGAGAACACATTATTTTGTAAACTGTATGACACTAAGTCAGATGTGAGAAAATGTTGATTATACAAAAAATAAAAAAAAATTGTTAAAAAACAACAGTAACGCTGGCAGATGCAAGTGAGCAGCACACCAGGGCCACAGACAGTGTTGGTTCCTGCGCCCGTCCAATTCAGATACCACAGCCGACCTTACGGTTTGGCTGGCTGGTTGGGGAGGGGGGAATCATGGCTGCTTAGGTGGCTGCCACCACCAGCAGCTTGAATGCCTCAACTGAAGCGGGAGTTTGTCACTCTGGGGGAGACTTGAGAGGCCCTGATGCTTGAGTTGGGAGGATGAGGAGAAGAATGGCGAGATTCAGGGAGTAGGTCAGGCAGAGCTGGCTGGTTGGGATAAGCAATAATCTCACTCACATTAAAAAAAATACATTGACAGCAGGAGAGCTCATCTCCTCGATGCAAATGCTTGTATCGGTCCACTCTCACACACATCTATTTCAGCCTTGGGAGTTAGGTAATACCAAATCAATATACAGAATCCTAATTTAGTAATCCTAAATAGATGACCTTCCATTGGTATACATGCTTTTCATCCTTCTCTAAAAAGGTAAGATTATGAAAAGCTTTCTATGGTCTTATGAGGAAAACAGCTAACATGCACTTCATGTGTAAAATCTAGAGTAGATGCATCAAACTATGGTTAAGCATTCTAAATACAGTCAAGCAGATTATTTCAGTATCTGCAGTTCTTCTTCTTCTTGATCAACGGAAGGCAGGACATAGAACACACAATAACATGATACGCGGGATGAGCCCAAATAAACATTTTGTTTCTCAAGTCTTAAATGATTCATCATAACATGTTCTCTTAACATACACAATAAACTTATAATTCCAACTGTGATTCACTGAAATGTGTATAAAATAGTTTTGATTTTCCCTTAAAATAGTTTCAAGTGAGGGATGATAAGATAAGATAAAAGATATGTTAGTCCCCTATTGGAGTTGCTTATTTTTTGTATTTTTTTGTATATGAAGGAATAACTGGTGTTTTTTTTTATTTCTGAAAATAGAAAAGCTGTCTGAATAGAGGATTTATCTCCTGTCTGGCAGAAAACAAAAATAGATGACTGCTTAATTTCTGTAGAGCTGAAAATTATTTTAGGTGGCATACTACTAGGTTTAAAAAAGTTTAAGTTTGATATATTAAGCATCTGTATTCCATTGTTGGGATATTAATATGTTCAAGGGAACATTGTGTGTGTGTTTTGTGTGTGTGTGTGTGTCTGTCTGTCTACTAGTGTGTGTGTGTGTGTGTGTGTGCGCTAAGTTATACTGGTCTTTTCTATAGCATGGTCAAAGCCTTTAAGAAGTAATGTTAATAGTTTAAGCACACGCCCAACAGAAATAAACTGCATAAAAATAACTGAAGTCATAAAAGTTGTAATCAAGACAATTGCTTTTTAAACGATTCAAGATATATATTAATATCAAAACATTTCCCTTAAAACATTCTTCTAAAAAACTAGTTGATTATTTGATTAGAAAACTGAACATATATTTTAATAATTATTTTAACTATAAATAAATATACCGTATATACTCGAGTATAAGCCGACCCGAATATAAGCCGTGATACCTAATTTTACCTACAAAAACTGGAAAAACTTATTGACTTGTGTATAAGCCGAGGGTGAGATTCCAGAACATTTCAAATCATCCTGTTTCACC